>SJYQ01096738.1:0-21713 GCA_006410935.1 Redunca redunca
GCCAGCAGACAGGGCTGAGTGTCTGCTGGGCTGCTTCAGGTGCCAGGAGGGCAGGAGCAAGCAGATCTCTTGAGTCCCAGCTTGCAAGGCCCCCTTTCTCCTGGGGAGACACACCAGAGGCAGACATGCCAAACTCAGGGAGCTGAGAGTGCAGAGGGGAGAATCCAGCAGGTCAGGCGTGTTGGAGAGGGGTGGGGCTGTGTCCCCGTCGGGTGGTCCAGGGTGGGCTCTCAGGAGGTGGCAGGAAGCAGGGATGGGCATGAGTGGACACCTGGCTCCCTGGGGTGTTGGAATGGGCCCCTGGGTAGAAGAAGGGCTGAGTGGCAAGACCCCAGGGACAACAGGTTCAAGGGCCAGTGTGGCTGGAGCCGGGCAGGTGGGTGGGGGCTGATTTCCTCTACCCTCTCCTTGGTGATAATGACTCAATCTCTGCCCTGGAGGGGCTTCCTGTCCTCTGAGATATTTGGTTATGGGGGCCGCTCCCTCGGATGTTTGAGGGCACAGGGTGGGTGTGATTTGGGGCAGGGTAATTAGAGTTGGGCTTTGCAGGCTATTTAAGAGTTTGCCTTGTGAATTCATTTCAGCTTGAAGCCTTCAAGTCCCTCTCAGTGGCTTCTCCCCTCCCACCTCACTCCTCTCTGTAGCTGAAACACCAAGGCGTCTGCAGGCCTGGGTCAGCAGAGGAGACCCCATTCCAGCAGTTGTCGGAAATCAGGAGCTGCTTGCCAGGGCTGCTTGGGGTGCCTCACTGATGTGGTCTCCAGGACAGCCTGCATGCTCCTGAGTCACTGCGGGTCCCCTCTAGCTTTCCATCCTGATGTAGCCGCCTCCAGGAAGTCTTCCTGACTTCTCTAGCACCTGAGGCCCAGGTGCTGTCCTCAGCTCAAGGCCCTCCTCACAGCCCTCCAGTGGCTGCTCCACTCACCCGAATCAGGAAAACCTGGGCTGTGCCCTCCAGCCCGTGGGACCTGGCCCCCTCTGGCCCCCCGTCTGGCCATGTCCCTGGCCCTGCAACTAGGTTTTGAATGAAGTGGGCACATTTCCCACCTGAATCTTTGCACCTGCTGTTCCCTCTGCCTGCAGCATCCTTCTGCTCATGCCTGCCCTGTCCTTGACTGCAGGCCTCTGTCCGTCATCTTGCTCAGGCCCTGGCTGTCCCCAGGCTCCCTCTCTGTCTTCCTTTCATGTTCTCTCCGGGGCCTGGCTGGCTCTTCCCCGCTGTGGGCAGACTGAGGTCCCCACCCACCGACCCACCTCCCTCCTCGCGCCCACAGGGGTGGAAGGCTTCACCAGCCAGGAGGACCAGGAGCTGCTGAGCCGCATCGAGAAGCAGCTCAAGCGCCGCTTCGCCATCGGCTCCCAGGTGTCTGAGCACAGCATCATCCAGGACTTCACCAAGCAGGTGGGCCTGCAGGGCCGGGTTCCCACCCACCCTGTACCATGTCCTGCACTCAGCAGGCAGGCTTGGGATGGGGTAGGGGCGGCTGTTCCGGGGCCCAGGCCTGTCCCCAGTGCTCTCCACTCGCGACTTTCTCTGTTGCATTAAGGGGAAAGGACCAGGGTCTGAGGTTCTGCTGGGACCTCCCAGGCTCCCCCAGTCCTTTGTCTCTCCCTTCCCTTCCTTGCCTGCCCTTTGAGGGGTTAGGGGTGCAGAACCAGAGGGTGAGCCTTCCAGCCCACTGGGGACAGAGCTCTTGATCCCATAGATGGTGGAAGGGCCTTCTAGAAGCTATGGGGAACTTGTCACCATCTTTGAAGTCACATGGACAGTCTAGTTTCTGGGCTCAGCTCCCTTTCGTGTATGTCATCTCCTCTTCATCCAGTTTATGTGGTAGGTGGTACCCCACTCATTCGAGGGGTGAGCGGACCAAGACTTAGAGGAGCTCGGGGATGTCAAGAGTGGTACAGAATCCGCCTACCAGTGCAGGGAGACTCAGGAGACCTCGGTTCAGTCCCTGGGATGGGAGGAGCCCCTGGAGGAGGAAATGGCAATCCACTCCAGTATTCTTGCTGGGAAATCCCATGGACAGAGGAGCCTGCTGGGCTCCAGTCCATGGAATAAGTGACTTAGCCTCTCTGTGCCTTAGTTTCCTCCCCTGTAAAATGATCACATACCAGCTGCTCAGGGATGTTGAGGGTGGAATGAGTGTAAGTATGTGAAGATTTAGAACAAAGGTTGGTATGTAGTGGGTTCTTGGGACAGGTGAGCCCATTTAGGATGCAGAGTGGTAGGCTGTGAAGGCTGGAGAGTTCCCATGAGCAGCGGGTGCCTGGGCTCCCAGACGATGGGGTGTCTGGGGGTACGCCGCTCACCCCGCCCCGTGTCCTGCAGAAATACCCGGAGCACGCCATCCATAAGGTCCTGCAGCTCATGCTGCGGCGGGGCGAGATCCAGCACCGCATGCAGCGCAAGGTCCTCTACCGCCTCAAGTGAGCCTGCGGCCACCACCGCCGCCTCCAGCCCCCTCGCACTCTGGACGGAGGGACCCCGCCGCCCCTGCCTCGCTGCCTCTGGTGTCTGCCCTGGCTGCAGACCCAGGATATGTGCTTTTGGAAATTTATAGAAATAATAAAGCCATGGTGTGTTTGTGGATATCTGTGGGCTTCTGTACCGGGTTACGAGGACAGGCTTTGGAGCCTGGCAGACCTGGGTTTCTGACCTGCCTGTGCCCCTTGGGCTCTGGGCAGGGCACATGCTATGCGCGCTGGTGAGAATCAGCAAGACCCAGAGTTTAAGGGTGCTTAGGAGAGCCCGAAGCTGCTCCCCAGCAGCTAATGTGTGGCCAGGAGCTATGGTTCTGCATCAGACTGGCCGGATTCACCGAACTGTTCCGCACCTTGGTTTCTTCATCTGTACATGGCGGTGAGTTCCCCGGGATGTGTTCAGGAGAAGAGACCTGCTGGTAGTGAACGTCCAGAAGGAACCAGGCAGTGTGCTGAGACTGATCCAGGCATTTGGATCCAGGTACCTGGATTCCCACCTGGCCTTAGGACAAAGTAGGAAAGAGAGGGGACTGGGATTCAGTAGGCTGGCTCGCTCCTGGTGGGCCACCTCAGGCTGTGTGACCCTGAGTGTGATGCCTTACTGTGGGCCTGAGACTTTTTTTCAAGCAATTGAAATTGTATTTTTATCTTTTGAATCTTGGCTGTGCTGGGTCTTCGTTGCAGTATGCGTGCTTAGTTGCCCTGTGGCATGTGGGATCTTCGTTCCCAAACTCGGGGGTGGAACCCATGTTCCCTGCATTGCAAGGTGGACTCCTAACCACCAGACCACCAGGGATGTGTGTGTGTGTGTGAGGTTTTTTTTTGACGTTTCATTTTCTTCGTCTAGTTAGCATCCATCACACGCAATTAGACGCTTTGTTTTCTTGTCATGAGAAATTTAAAGATCTTTCCTCTTGGCAACTTTCACAAAACCAGTATATCTCATAACTGCAGTCACTATGCCATGCATTACATTTCCATGCTTCTGTGCCTGGAGGTTTGTGCCTTTTAACCCCCTTCACCCGTGTGTTGTTCCTGCGGGCACTTACCCACCTCAGCCCGTGGACCATCTCACCTCTGTTCTGTGTCTCTGAGCTTGGTATTTTTTGATTCCACATATAAATACAGTCATGCAGTATTACTTTCTGTATCTGTACTTCGGATATGTACTTTGCCTAATATAATGCCCTCAAGGTCCATCCATGGCAGGATCTCATTATTTTTTGATGGCTAGATAGTATTCCGCTGTATGTATGTGTGACATTTTTATTGTTCTGTCGATGAACGCAGGTTGTTTTCATACCTAGTGTACTGTAGATAATGCTGAAGGGAAAATGGGGGTGCAGATACCTTTTTAAATTAATGTGTCGTATTTTCTTCAGATAAATACCCAAAAGTATCTATCTGTTGGATTATATAGTAATTCTATTTTTTGCTTTCTGAGGAACCTCCATACTCTTTTTTTCCCCTTAGTACCTGTCCCAGTTTACCTTCATAGCAACAGTATTCAAGTGTTCCCTTTTTTCCATGTCTTCACCAGCACTGTTTTTTGTTGTGTTTTTGCTAATAGCCCTTCTGACAGGTGTGAGGTGGTATCATTGTAGTATTGACTTGAATTTCCCTGATGATCAGTGATATTGAACAGCTTTTCTGGACCTGTTGGCCATCTGTATGTCCTTTGGGAAGGTGGTTATTCAGCTCTACCCATCTGTTAATTGGATTGTTTGGGGCTTTTATTTTTTGCTGTCGTGAGTTCTGTATGTACTTTGGATATTAACTTGTATGTTTCTCCTGCTCCGTAGGCTGCCTTTGCATTTTGTTGATCGTTTTCTCTGCTGTACAGAAGCTTTTTGGTGATATTGTCCCACTTGTTCTTTTTTTTTTCCCTTTGGGTGTCAAATTCAAAAAGTTATCACTGAGACCAATGTCAAGGAGCTTACTGCCTATGTTTTCGTCTAGGAATTTTATGGTTTCAGTCTTAACGTTTAAGCCATTAATCCATTGCATTAATTTTTGTGTAAGGTGTAAGACAGTTTCTTTCTTTTGCATGAGGCTGCCCAGTCTTTCCCTCACCATCTATTGAAAGAGGCCATCCCTTCCCTGTTGTATATTCTTGGCTTCTTTGTTGTAAATCAGTTGACCATAGATAAGTGGGTTTATTTCTGGGCTAGCTGTCTGTTTCATTGATCTGTGTGCACCTGAGTTTTATCACTGAATGGAGGTGGTAGGAGTCATCACCATGAGTTGTGAGGTTTGAGTTGTAGAAAGTGCTAGTAATAGTAATATTTGAGAAAATCAGCAATGCCATTTTTTTGCTCATTATTTTGCTTAATTTTGAAATAACAATTTGAGTATATTTTGTTTTTAAAAAGGTAGAATTCACAAAATTAAAAACAAATCAGTTCATTCACTCGGTTGTGACCCTATGGACTGCAGCACACCAGGCTTCCCTGTCCTTCACTATCTCCTGGAGTTTACTCAAACTCATGTCCGTTGAGTCGGTGATGCCATCCAACCATCTCATCCTCTCTCTCCCCCTTCTCTTGCCCTCAATCTTTTCCAGCATCAGTGTCTTTTCCAACGAGTTGGCTCTTCACATCAGGTGGCCAAAGTACTGGGGTTTCAGCTCAGCATCAGTTCTAATGAATATTCAGGGTTGATTTCCTTTAGGATTGACTGGTTTGATCTTCTTGCTGGCCATGGGACTCTCGGGAGTCTTCTCCAGCACCAGAGTTCAAAAGTATCAATTCTTTGACACTCAGCCTTCTTTCTGGTCCAGCTCACATGTGTACATGACTACTGGAAAAACCATAGCTTTTGACTGTGTAAGGTATTTGATATTGAAAATACATTTGGAAATAGAAAAGAAAAAGCATGAATGTACCAATATACATTAAACATCTTATTCTAATAAATTATTGAAGTGTTTAAAAATAACCACCATGTAAAAAGGAAGAGAGTCATGAGAAATTCAAAGATGATTTGCTTTTCCTAAAAACATGAACAGGAAGACTTGATGCTTCATTGTGCTCATTGTTGAATCACAAGTGTATTTTTGTGCAACAATCTCCTGCTGCTTAAATCTGCTTGCGATGGACGACGCTGTTCCAGGAAATGGAGAGATGAGAAGGGCTAAGTCAGCTTAGCTCTGACTCACCCGTGTTCAAAGCCCATTCCTGGTTGGATAATTGGAGGAGCACCTTCCTCATGGCTCTCTGTTGTCTTGTCTGGATGCTGACCTTCTTGAGAGCATCTGAGCACTTCTGTGTCCTCTCAGCCTTTCATCTTGTTCAGGCGGACACTCTTGAGTGTTCGCTTCATCCGTCGCGGGCCCCAGCCTTCCATTCCTTTGTGGGAGAAGCATCGAGCGTTAGTCCTGCAGCAGGGCTGGTCTGCATGTCTAGGAGGTGGAGAGGGAGCTTTCTCCTGGGAATGTGCTCCCCGAGGTCTCAGCCAGTGAGGGTTAGTGCCCAACCATGGGATTTGTAGAAAAGGGGTTTTTCCAAGTCCTTCACCCACATTTGAAGCTGGGGTGCACTCGCTTCCCTAGCAGTCATGGCTGCTGTTACAGATGGGTAAATAGGCTTAGAGAGGCAGGGTCACAGTGAGCGAGGGTGGGGTCAGGATCTAAACCCAGCTGGGCTCTGAGCCCACCTGCCACACCGACTTCACTTCAGCCTGGCAGAGGTGTCTGTCCAGGGGAAAGTCCGCTGCCAGCCATGGTCACAGTACCCCGGGGCAGAAGCACTGCTGTGGCAGGCCTGGCACAAAGGGGCCAGACGGGTGCCACTAGCTTGGCTCTGGCTGATGGGGCAGGAGTGGGGCTCCTGCTGAGGTTGCAAGCAGGAGTGGCTGGGAGACACGCAGGGCTGGGCCCAGGGTCTTGGTTAAAATCTGAGAAGGGTCTTAACACACTTTCTATTCCATCCCCAGCTGCTCCCTCTCCTGAGACCTCACTGCTCTCAGATCTCCCTCCCCTCGTCCAAAGGGAGCCCTCCTGCAGACCTCTTCCTCCACTGGGCGAGTCCCTTAATCTCTCACCCTGCTGTGGGGACTCGCTGAGATGCCAGATGTCCCGTCAGGCCCGTGCCTGGCACAGAGGAGGGGATCCCAGGGAAGGCTGGGTGTCTGGTTTTCTCTGCCTTCTGCATTGTTGCCACTTCTTCCTACCCAGAATGGCCCAGCTTCTCTGCTAGTGCCCTTGTTCCCACATCCATCCCTGGCTTCTGTGGGTCTTTGAACTTAGGTTTCCACTGAGAGAACTACCCTGTACCTCCATTTCCAGTCCAGAATCCTGGAGAAAAGGCATGAGTGAGGAGAGAGCGGAGGAGGGTCTGTGATTCAGCACCTCTGTCCAGGGGTTTGGAAATTTACATCATTGCAGTTGTCCTAAGTCAGATATGGTTTAATCAGCCCCATAGTGGGGCTGCCCCAGTGGCTCAGGCAGTTAAGAATCTGCCTGCAGTGTAGGAGATGTGGGTTCGATCCATGGGTCGGGAAGATCTGGAGACGGGAGTAGCTACCCACTGCAGTATTCTTCACTGGAGAATTCCATGGACAGGAGCCTGGCGGGCTACAGTCCATGGGTCGCAAACAGGTGGCCATGACTGAGCATACACATACTTGCAGTGGCAACTTCTCCATATGATCTTCCCTTGTTAGTTCACACACACTGAATCAAAAGTTTCACAGTGCAGATATGCTAAGACCTGTTTTATAAAGGAAAATGCAGTGAAGATCATATCAGTCTGGCTTTTTATTCATTGGAAATGAACACGGTCCATGCTTGAGATGTGTTATTTTAGAGAGGTGCTTGCAAATAGCAGCCTAAATGCCTTTCTCTACTCTAAGAAATAAAATCACAAAAAATACTGGATTTTAAAAGACACAGGAGACAAGCATTCTACCTCTAGCTCGTGAAAGGAGTCTTTATATTTGTGCATGCCATTGTTCAGTTGCTAAGCTGTGTCCAATTCTTTGCTACCTCATGGACTGCAGCACACCAGGCTTCCCGGTCCTTCACTATCTCCTGGAGCTTGCTCAAAGTCATGTCCATTGAGTTGGTTATGCCATCCAACCATCTCATCCTCTGTCGCCCACGTCTCCTGGCTTCAATCTTTACCAGCATCAGGGACTTTTCCAGTGAGTCAGCTCTTTGTGTCAGAGGGCCAAAGTAAAGGGAGTTGCAGCTTCAGCGTCAGTCCTTCCAATGAATATTCAGGGTTGATTTCCTTAAGGATTGACTAGTTTGATCTCCTTGCTGACCAAGGGCCTCTCAAGAGCCTTTTCCACAGTTTGAAAACATCAGTTCTTCAGCGCTCAGCCTTCTTCCTGGTCCAACTCTCCCAAACATGACTACTGGAAAAACCATAAGTTTGACTATACAGACCTTTTTGGCAAAGTAATGTCTGCTTTGGATGCCGTAACAACTTTTGAGGTAGTTGTTTTATTGCTAAATCATGTCCAACTCTATATAAAATATAACTTTTATATATGAACTTAAACACACATACATATGTCAGTTTTGTATTTGATAATGAAAGATGTAAATGGAAATTTCATGTCTGGATGAGCCAGAGTAGACATTTGTTTAATCATTATGGTCTGGCCGAAGAGTACATTAAAAGGCTTTCAGTTACAACTTTTGATAGAATATAGATTAAAAAGAAGGGCTTCTCTTGTAGCTCAGTTGGTAAAGAATCTGCCTGCGGTGCAGGAGACCCAGGTTCAGGTCCTGGATCAGGGAGATCCCCTGGAGAAGGAAATGGCAACCCACTCCAGTATTCTTGCCTGGAAAATCCCACGAACAGAGGAACCTGGCAAGCTACAATCCACAAGGTCACAAGAGTTTGATACAACTTAGTGACTAAACCACCACCAGATCAAAAAGAACCATTTTTCACTTAAAATATGAGGCAATAAGGGCATAGTTTTGAAGAGCATGGACTCGGAGCCAGGTGGCCTGGTCTCCAATCCCAGCTCTGCCACTTTCTAGCTCATGACCTTGGGCCACTTAACTACCCTCCCTGAGCCTTAATTTTCCCACCTGGTAAATGGGGATGATACTGTCTCTTCAGGAGGGATGTGGGGATTTCATGGGTTAGCATTTATAAAACACACCAGATTGTGCCTGGTACACCAGAAGTGTTCAGGATGTGGGCTAATACTATATAAAACAAACATTTCAAAGTGGGTTCCAAGTGCATGTCACATATTACTGTTCGTGAATCAAAAAATAAGGGCTAAGGGATACACATCCGCCCACCACACAGGGTGGGGTTGTTAGGTGAGGCGGGGAGGGTTGGAGGGATGGGTAAAATGGAGGGAAAGTGACTGTTTTGCCCACAGAGTGGGTTTTTGCAGATGCTAAGGCAGGATGGTGCCAGGTAAGGACCTCTTAGGGACCTGAGATGAGGGAAGAAGGAAAGGCATTCAGTAGAGAGAGAGGACTCAGCAGTCAGAAATGTGTGGCATTGGGATTGAGGGGAGCCAAAGCCCCTGTCCCAGCAGCTTAGGGTTCACAGAGGACATCTAGAAACGAGGCCTTAGGGGTTTACTGGGAGCATGCTTCTTTTGAGGACCAGGATCTTCTGGGGTTTTCCTTTGCCCTGTGCTGTTCCCTGGCAGTTTGTGTGAAGATTGAGTCTAGTTCCCCAACACAGTGCTTGTTGAATGAATGAATGGTAATGCCCCTTACTTATTGAGCGCTGCTGTGTGCCAGGCACTCACATTCTATGAGCTGATCCTCCCTGAGGCCCTGTGAGCTTGTGCTTTATTACCTTCCTGTTATAGGTGAGGAAAACAAGCACAGAGGGGTTAAGTAACTCTCCCAAGGTCACACAGCTAGAGAGTGGTAGCAATGGAATCAAACTGAGGATTCTCATGTACAGTGGAGCTACCTGATAGTCTATCAGACAAGACAAGATTGATGTTTTACTGTCCATAGTGTCTCAAGACCCCTGAGACCTTTGCTGGGATCTCTTCTCTAACAGGCCTCTGTGGCCCCAGAAAGGACTTCGTCCTGGGGCACGGACGGGGTGGGAGGCCTGGGCCCAGGACGGACCTCGGAAGCTGGAAGGGCAGGCGAAGCTGCTCACAGGAAGGCCTGAATGTTCCGTTTGCTCTCTGGGGAGACGCCTCCTGGGTGTGTTTGGAAATTTGGGGTGGGTAGGTGGGGGGTGGCGATGCCAGCTTCCTCACTGCTGTGGGAAGGGTGCTCATAGCCAGACCCCCGCTCCCAGAGAGCCCTGAGGGCAGGGGTTCTGGCTGGAGCTGGTGGCTAGTGAAAGCTTTGCCTGAAGGTGCAGATCGGTAATGGGGGGGTGGAGTTCAGATGCTATCAGGAGGGTGAACCCCAACTCAGGCAGAAGCCAGGCAGAGGCAGAGAGACAGAGGAAGAACCCACATCCTAAACTGGTCGGAAAACCTGTGCTAGCACTGACTGCTAGATGCTGAGGGCTGCCATGAGGATCAGGCAGGCTAATACACACAAAACACTTAGCTCCTGACAGAGTAAAACTTGTTAAATGTGCATAGACATACGGGAACCAAGGTGCATTGGCTCCTGCTAACAGATGGGCTGTGTTGTGGGGTAGCAAGCTCCCTGTCTCTGTAGGCAATCAAGCACCCATTGAACAATGGGCTTGTTCTTCCAAATTTGGGGTCTAGGATTCTCCAGGCTACTTGCTAATTGGAGCTTACTATGTGCCAGGGACTCACACCCACTAATTACATATGTTCCTATGTTTCCCCTCTCTCACGCCAGGTGTGCAGTAGGAACTCGGCAAACACTGATTAAATGAATGAGCAGCAATACAAGGTTATTATCCTCACTTTACAGATGGGAAATCATGGGTCGGACTTTAAGAAAAAGAATGTCCCAGCCCATAAGTGGAGGGTCCAGCTTACCAACCTAGGGTGTTCTTATTAGGAGACACTGTTAGTGCTTTCAGGGGATTCTTGTCTGCCCCACCATTTCTTCTCACCCACTTCCACCCTCTTGCTTTGTTCTTTATGGAAGCAGCTCAGCCTGTGTTTCTGAGTCACTTGCCCTGCCTCATTCCAGAGCCCGATAGCAGAGCTGTCTGTCTATCGCTGTCTGAGGATTTGTCTCTTTCCTCTAGGTTGCCTGTCTTCCTGGTGTAGAGTTACTTGTGGTATGTCATCCTCTCTGGGTCTCAGTTTCCTTGACTGTAACACATGTATGTCATTCTTGGTGTTAGCACCAAAAGCCCTGCATCCCAGAACTTCCCCCCGCCCGCCATCCTGGGCAAACCAGAACAGTCGGTTGCCCTACCAATGGGGGAAACAAAAGCCCACCTCAGAGAGTCATGGCCAGAGCTGAACGGCACATGTGAAAGCACTCAGCTTGGTCCCCATCGCAGGACCAACACTCCATGCATCAGTGGGAGACGCTAGTACCGATCTTTCCTGAGTGCCAGGTGGGGTCTGGATCCCAACATCACCACATCCTGGCTGTGTGCCCTCCTTGGGCCTCTGTTTCCTCAGATTTTTAAAAAGGCTGATAGTCATGCAGACTGAGCAAGTGTGGGGAGGATGAAGTGAGCAGAGCACTTCCTTCCCGCCTAGCAGATGGTGTGCATGGCTGCTCAGTCGTGTCTGACTCTTTGCAACCCTGTGGACCGTAGCCATAGTCTGCCAGGCTCCTCTGCCCATGGGATTCTCCAGGCAGGGATACTGGAGTGGGCGCCCATGCCCTCCTCCAGGAGATCTTCCCGATCCAGGGATCGAACCTGCATCTGTCTCTTGCATTGGCAGGCAGTTTCTTTATACTAGTGCCACCTAGGAAGCCCCTAGCAGATGGTATCTGTGGTTAATAATGTTACTAAGTCATGGCCAAGAAATGCATAACTTTTGCCAAGTGCTATATACCGAGCCAGGGGCCCCAGAGGAACCAGTGGGCCTCTCGTCTTTAGCTTTTGTCCTTTCTTTAAAATTTTTTAAAAATTAATTAATTTATTTGGCTGTGCTGGGTCTTCGTTGCTGTCCTTGGGCTTTCTATAGTTGCAGCGAGTGTGGACTACTCTCCAGTTGCGGTCTGAGGGCTTCTTGTTGCGGTGGCTTCTCTTGTGGAGCACCGGCTATAGGATGCACGGGCTTCAGTAGCTGTGGCCCGTGAGTTTAGTTGCATGTGGGATTTTCCTAGACCATGGTTCGAACCTGCGTCCCCTGCACTGGCAGGCAAACTCTTAACTACTGGACCACCAGGGAGCTTTCTGGCCCTTTTTAAAAAAAGTATATCTACTTCTTTCTTTTTTATTTTTTAACGTGGTCCTTTTTGAAAATAACCCCAAGAAATGGGAGATTTTTGAAAAAGTGAAGCCTCCTGTTCTTCCAGGGCTGTGAGGAGGGCAGTATCCAGGAGGGGGCGCCAGAGCACCATTCACAGCGGCGGTGTGACTCCCTCCCTCCTCTCCTCCCCAAATGCCTGCCCGCTGTTACCAGTGGCTTCCCAGGGAACTCCGGTCCCTCCCTGGGAATCCAGAAACTCCCTGGCTGGGACACAGCCTGGAGAATCCTCTAGACTCCGGGTGTTCACCGCTTGCTTTATTTAGAGAAAGGTTTCGCCGTGTCCCAGACCCTGGGGGGACACCTGACATATTTCATCTCATTTAATCTTCAGGTGTTCCAGGGAAAGAAGTTATCCTCGTCTCTGATTCCAGATGAGAAAACCGAGGTGCCATGAGATTAAGTCAGAGCAGTGGATGCCGCCAGGATTCAAACCCAGGGGCATCTCACCCCACATCTTTGCCAGCTGCCTCTGGTCTTAGAAGGACTTTACAGTCTTAGAGGCTTGAAAGGCCTAGACCCATAGCACTTTTTTATTCAAATCAACTATATATTTGTTGGATTTTTTCCACTTAGGTAATAGCTGATTGAAAAAAAAACAAAAAAATGTATTTTATTGAAGTACAGTTGATTTTACGTTGTGTTAAGTTCTGCTGCCCAGCAAAGTGAATCACTTATGCACACACACACATTCTTTTTCATATTCTTTTCCATTGCGGCTTATTACAGGATATTGAGTATAATTCCCTGTGACATGCAGTAGAACTTTATTTTTGCCCTATATACCTCCCTGGGGAAATGTGATAATCAAAAGAGATGGATGTAACAGGGAAGAGATTATTATCTTGTCACACAGCCTCTCAAGTTTTGTGCCTGGTGGTGGATCTGATCTCTTGTGGGTTAATGCCTTCCCATTGAAAGAATATGGCATTCACTCATTCTTGCATTTCTGTTGTAGAGATATTAATAGTACCTCCAATATAGGATTGTGATGGGGATTAAATGCTTTAATGTGTGTACAGTTCTTAGGAGAGTGCTTGGCACATGGTGAATACTATATAAAAGTTTCTATTATTATCATCATCATCAATCTGTTTTAGTTCATTTAAGAAAATTTACTGAGCATCCACTGTGTTTCTTGGGACTAGAGAGAACAAAGCCTGTTTATTCCCGACTTGGGAGATAAAGGCCCAGAAAAGGGCATCAGTGCCAGGCCTGTGAGAGAGCACCAAGGGCTAAGTTACCTTCCAAGAGGAAGGGGCTCCTTGTAGGTCCAGCGCGTGGGTCCTGGGGTGGCCTTGTGCTTTGAGATGGAGCCAAGGGGGCTGGCTGGGGCTGGGGCAGCTGGCTGCAGTTCCATAATCCCCCCAGGCCTGGAGCCAGAGTGCTGCCCTGCTGGCTCTGTTCACAGCCCCCACGTGCACCCTGCTTCTCCAGCAGGAGGGCTGGGGTGAGGAAGGGGAGGGGGAACATCACAGAGCAGCTGCCTCAAGTCTGGAAGCATCATCCCCCACCTTCCCGGGGGAGGAAGATAAGAGACTGGCCTCCGGCGCCACCCCAGGCATCAGCTGAGGAGCTTCCAACCACCGTCTAGTCCCCTGGCCCAAGCCACCAGCTCAGCCCTTTCCTTAAGCCCAGGCTGGTTTCACCTTGCTCTGTGGGGGGCTGGGGGCCAGAAAAGAGGGAATGGGGTTGGGAGCAGGCTGGGCTGTGTGAACATAGAAATGGTGGGTCAGGAAGGAAGGCCAGGGAACTGCACTAAGGAGAGAGGATGGAGGGGAAGGGGAGGCTCCCGGGGCAGGATCCTTGGGGGAGGGTGGCAGGGGCCCAGGCCAAGCCCCTAGGTGGCCTCCATCCATTTGTGATCCCCTTCACATGGAGGAGAAACTGACCACTGGAGCTTGAGAGAACCTGGACAATATCAGATCACCACCCCTGTGTTACAGTTGCAGAGACTGGGGCCCAGAGAGGGCATGTAACTTCCTCACAGACACACAGCCAGCTAGAAGCTTCCCCAGAGTCAGAACCCTGAATTCTTGACTCTTAGTCCAGTGCTCCTCTTGTGATAACACGTTGCTTTTTGAGGCCTCAAGGCCTCCTGTTTTATTGGATAAAACCTCATCTTGCTGGGGGGCATGTTGCTGCCACCGCCCGTGTGTGTAACCTGCAGTCCGTCCTGTTCTCTCACCTCCATCTTCCTCCCTCCAGGGAAGGGGCACAGCCAGGTGCAGACTCAGTTCAGCTTTTCCACTCACAGGACCCAGGGCTGGTGCCAAGGAGCTGGGAGCAGCCTCCCGTACCCACTGACCCACCTTCTTCTCAGAGAAGAGGGCCTGGGGGTTGGGGTCTGTGGTGGACGCCCTCCTGGATGGCTGGGATGATCCTCTTCTGGGTACATGTGCTCTCATGTCATCCTCCCCCTTGAGTGGGGACTGATTTAGTGACTTGAGTCTGAAAGTAGAATATGGATTACCACTTCTGAGATTTGGTTATGGAAGAGGGTTGCTTAGATCAGGTGGCCTATCCCTCTCCCTTTCTCTCTTGCTTGCTGGGGGCTGGCTGCCAGATTGTGAGCTGCCTGGCTGTGCCAACAGCCTGCCAGCACCGCAGACTCACCAACAGCCGTGGGAGTGAGCATGGAAGCTTCTCCAGACAAGCCTTCAGATGAGACCATGGTCCTGGCTGACACACTGCCTGTAACCTCATAAGAGACCCTGAGCCAGAGAACCCAGCTGAACTGTGCCCAGGTTCCTCTAATAAATGTATGTTGCTTTATGCTACTAAGTTTTGGGGAAATTTGCTATACAGCCACAGACAACTTGATGCAACCCACCACCACTACTTCCTGGAGCCGTTTCAGCCCTCTCTCCTGCTCCTCCCTCCACGCCCTCCCACTCCCCTGAGACCTACGGGAGAATTAGTCCTCCACCTGGTATTCCCTGACCTTGACCTGACCTTGGGGAAGTCANAAGAAATGAGGTGCCTGGGAGGCCAGGAGACAGAGAAAGAGATGGGAGTTTGGATCCAGGCCTCCCAATTCCCGTCCATTGCTGGGCCAGGAAGCAGACAGACCTGGGCTCCTAGTCACTCTGCCCCGGGTCTCTGTCTCAGCCCCAGTGCTCTCATCCGCCAAATGAAGACGACAGTGGCCTCAGTGGAACAGCCTGTGTGTACCTTCCCCAGGGCCTGGCCATAGCAGGCTCTTCCTCATAGCACTGACAGTGGTACTTGTTTCCTTCTGCTGCACAACTTTCCGGTTGCCGCGGTGACCACACTAATGGGGAGTTGGGCTTATTTTAGAACTTGGTCCACCCAGTGGACCCTCCTGCAGGAGGGCCCTCCTGCAGCAGCCTTTGTCCTGTGGGCCTGTCTCCTGATGCTTGAGCTGAGAGAGGGGCAGATGGAGGAAAGGGGAGCTCCTCTAGGCCTCCACCTCAACCCCCTCCGTCCCCTCCCGCCAGCCCCTAAGCACGGCCTCCCCTGTCTCTGCTGGAGGCTGAGGCTCGGGTTCTAGTCCTGTTTCTGCTGTGGGCCTGCTGGAGACCTCTGGGGCCTCTGTCTCCTTGAGAGCGAAAAGGAAATGATATTTTTGCTGGGCTTCCCCAAAGGGAAGGAGAATGTCTAGCACCATGAGATCCAGATGTCAGTCATCCCCTCCTTGCAAATTCTGAGAGCAGCTTCTCCAGACCGCCTCCCCCAGGGCCTTGCAGCTTCACTTCCTCTGAACATAGCTTCTGGAGCTTCTTGGGGCCCCCTCTGCTCTGTGAGACTCCCCCAGGATGTGGAAGTCAGCCTTCTCTTCAGTTTCCCTGAAAACCCCTCTCTCCTGTGTGATGAAACAGACTTCACGGAGGATGTGGGGAGGGCTGTGGGGAGGGGAGGGCTTGCTCTGAACCCAAACCCGCAGCTTCATGTTTTCCCTGAGAAGCCCCGTGTTCTCACCATTCCTCTGACACTGCCCATCCACCCAGGCCCGCCTGCAGGCAGTCCTGGTCTTATGTAGTCTCCCAGGCAGGTCCAGAGAGGGAGCAACTTGCCCAGGGAAACACAGCAAGTTAGTGGCAATCCCCCACCCATCCTTTCCCCACTCTCCTGGCTTCCTGTTCACCACCTCAGGAGTGAGGGCCAAGAGGGGAAAGGTTTGAGATGCCCCAGGCAGGGGACCCAGATGGAGACCATCATCTCCTAGGCAACCAAATCACTGCTTTTCAGACAGAGATGAAGAGTATATAGAAATGACCCTGCTCTGGAAGCTGAGATGGGACCTTCCTTGCCTCAGTGTCCCCAGAGGCCAGCAGAAAGCCCAGTGAGCCTGCAGTGAAGGAAGCTTATGTCCCAGGTGAGCCCTGTCTGGGCGCTGCAAAAAGTTTATGCAGAAAGGTCTGGAAACCTCACTGTGGGAGTCACAAGAGAAGGGACTGGGCTGCTTTACCTGGAGACAGGAAAGCTCAGGGGACACTGATCGCTGCCTTCAAATATTTACAGGACACCATGTGGAAGATGGATTAGATGCATGCTGGTGGCCTGGGGGTGGGACTGGGGGCAGTGGGAGAGAGGAGCATAGCCTGTGCTCAACTCAGCTCTAGAAGGAGCCCCCACACCCCTGAACTCTGTCTGAGGGTCATCACAGCAGACGTGCATGCTTACCGTCTACCTATCACACCCCACAGGCTTTGTATCTGTGTGTTTGCATCTGTTTAGTTCTCACAACAGTCCTAGCAAGCAGGTGCTACCATTGTCCTCACTTTACAGCTGAGACATCAAGCTACAGAGGCTAAGGCACCTCCTAGGGGTGGGATTTGAATCCAGGTGATGAACATCCTGGCTGTGGGGCCATGTGAGCAGAGCTGAGAAGGGATGCAAGAGAGCGGGGGGCCGGTGGGGGGGGCCGGGTGACAATAAACTAGGAATTTGGGAGTAACATAGACACACTACTGTGTATGAAGGGAACAACTTGGATGGTAAAAAATCTGAAAAAGAATATGTATATTTATGTATTATATGAATATGTAAATAAGTATTATATATATAAATATAAAATATGTATTTATATATATATGGAAGTGTTAGTCACTTAGTCATGGCTGAATCTTGCAAAATTATGGACTGTAGCCTGCCAGGGTCCTCTGTCCATGGGCTTCTCCAGGCAAGAATACCGGAGTGGGTTGCCATTTGCTTCTCCAGGGGATCTTCCCAACTCAGACATCAAATCCAGGTCTCCTGTACCGCAGGCAGATTCTTTACTGTCTGATCTGAAACTAACACACCATTATCAATCAACTATACTTCAATTCGGGCTTCCCTGGTGGCTCAGATGGTTAAGAATCTGCCTGCAATGTGGGAGACCTGGGTTCAATCCCTGGGTTGGGAAGATCCCTTGGAGGAGGGCATGGCAACCCACTCCAGTATTCTTGCCTGGAGAATGTCCATCGACAGAGGAGCCTGGTGGGCTGCAGTCCATGGGGTCACAAAGAGTTGGACGTGCCTGAGCTACTAAGCAGAGCAGATCCTTCAATTTAACAAAAATTAACCAAAAAAAAAAAAAGGGAGGGGGAAGGGAGAGAGCAGGGGAAGGGCTGGGTGAGATGGTTCCTGAGGCCCCTGCGGTTCTAGAGCCTCCTCAGGGATGGCTCCCTGGAAGAGGTGTCCTCAGCCTGATACTTGCAGACTGGGGAAGCTCAATGCGGAGGAGCATCAGGGGTGTCTCCAGGCCAGGGAAGGGGTAGGGCTGGAGACCTGGAGGTGGGGACTTGGAGTGAGTGTGAAGGGCTAGTCAGGGACCAATGGGCCAGGGTTGGAGCTGCTTACAGGAGATGTATAGCCACAGGCGGGTCCCTTGTTTGTCTTCTAAGGGCTCTTCCTGTCAGTCAGCCAGCTTACCACAACTGCTTGTTGACTAGCTTCCTCCCTCTGCCCTTCCAACCTCCCTACTCCTGTCCAGTCCCTCTTCAATCTGATGGAATCCAAGCCTCATCAAGCTGCTCCTGCTCAGGAACACTCCATGGCTCCCCACTGCCTGAGTACAAAGTTCTGTCTCCTGCTTTTGGTGGTGTTTCAAGACCTTCCTGTGCCACCCTCTCCAGCCCCATCTGCCACGTGTCTTACGCTCCAGCTCCAGCAGACAGCTCACCATCCCCTAACATGTCTCATGATTTTGTTGCCCACTGTGCCTTTGCTCTTGTGCTGGCTACATGTCCACCCCTCCAGAGCCACCTTGCCCTTCTCTCCCTGCTTCCTGTCCCGGGAGGCTGACCTACAGAGCCAGTGTAGAGGTTTCCAGTGGCTGCTGTGACAAGTGACCACACACAGCATAGTAAAGCAGGCACATTTACTCTCTTACAGTTTTGGAGATCAGAAGACCTCAGCTAGGCTCACAGAGCTAAAGCCAAGGCGTCAGCAGGGCTGCTTTCTTCTGTAGACTCTAGGAGAACTCGTGTCCTTGCCTCTTCTGGCTTCTGGAGGCTGCCTGCTTTCCTGGGTTCGTGGCCCCCTTTCTCCATCTTCACAGCCAGCAGTGGTCTCTTCCAGCCTCTCTCTGTCTCTCTCTGCCTCGCAGGCTCCATCATCACATCTCCTTTCTCTGATTCTGACCTTCCTGGCTCCTTCTTTAAGCACCCAGGTGGCACTAGTGGTAAAGAACCTGCCTGCCAACACAGGAGAGACTTAAGAGATGGGGGCTCAACCCCTGGGTCGGGAAGATCCCCTGGAGAGAGTCATGGCAACCCACTCCAGTACTCTTCCCTGGAGAATTCCATGGACAGAGGGGCTACAGTCCATGGGGTCACAAAGAGTCGGACACGACTGAAGTGGCTTAGCATGCAAGCACAACCTGGATGATCCAGGATAATCTCACTTCAAGGCCCTTGACTGAATTCTATCTGCCAAGCTCCTTTGCCCTGTAAGATTCCAGGGGTGCCTCTGTGGATGCCCTGGGGGAGCATGACTCCACCCACCACGGATGCATCAGCAGGCGCCCCGTCCTTTGTTTCTCTGTTGGGTTTGGCCAGTGTGCATCGGGGACACTGGAGGCGGGTGTGGGGAGCAGTGAGCCTGGGGACCCTGTTCTGGGCACCCTCCCATGGGTCTGCTGCGTTGGCTGCACCCCTGCAGAGGCTGCACCTCCCAGCCTGGCCCAGAGGAGCTCTCCCCTCCTCTTGCCAGTCATGGATGTGGGTTTTTGTTTTCAAGGTCCTGGCCCTCCTCAGTCTTGCCCCCACCTTCACAGGTCACCCTGGTTAAAGTTTCCCTGGTGGCCTGTGCGGGCCTGGCACGGGATGTGGCAAGTGCAGCTCCTGGGATGCAGATGGGGCTTTCCCGATAGCTCAGCTGGTAAAGAATCTGCCTGCAATGCAGGAGACCCCAGTTGGATTCCTGGGTTGGGAAGATCGGCTGGAAAAGGGGTAGGTGCAGATGTAAGGAAGATCCTGCTCTCAGGGCAGTGTCAGCTCCTCACCCTTTCACCCCAGCCCAGCCTTGTGCTTGTGTCAATTTTCCTGTCCAGACCCTGCTCTTCCTTCAGCCTGACGTCCCTCTCCTGCCTGCCTGTTCCGGGGAGGACACCACCTTCTCCTGGGTAATGGCTCCTCCCCTTCCAGTCCTGTGGCTGCCAGCACAGCGATGGTCCAGAGGGGATGTCCCCTGTCCATCCAGAAGGCCGAGTCCTCGCTGCCCCTCCCTGTACGGTGAACTCAAGGGCAGCTGCTGCTCCTTCTTCAGGCCCGTGTCCTCGAGCCCAGTGCAGGCACCTGGGGGAGAAGAGCAGACTGTAGATACAGAGATGAAGGAGCCAGGGCACCCAGGTTGGGATCCTTGCTCTGTGTTACTAAGTCTCTCTGAACTTTGGCTAGTTACTGGGCCTCTCCATGCCTCAGTTTCCACATCTGTAAAGTGGGAACAGAGATGCCTCATAGGATTGCTTTGATGATGAAATGAGACGATGCTGTAAAAGAATAGCCTGGTGCCTGGTACATAGTGAAGGCTCAATCCGTGTCAGTGTCAGTGTTGTGGTCATTGCTAGGGACTCGGGGACTGTGGGCTGGCTTTAATAAAACTGGGAGGCAGTAGAGAAAGGAGAGATTTAGATAGACGGAGGGAGGGGATTGGAAAGGGCTTTATGAATGGGAGAGGAGGCAGAGACGGGGCATGAAGCTGGGGAGTGAAGGCTGTAGGTGGCAGGAGAGGGGAGGCTGAGAGAGCCAGGACATCAGTCAAGGTGTGCCTGGCTCCAGTGAGAACTGCTCCATCACGAGGTGATGCCTGCTCTCAAAATAGCGGTTTCTCCTGGGGCTGGTGCTGGGGGAGGGGCAGGGCTGAGAACCTTCTCTGGGCATGTCCTGGGGCCCTGGGCTCTTCTGTCTTCCTGAGCCTGGCAGGGTGCCACAGTGACCCGTGTCTTGAGTGGCTGGGATGGGGGCTTGGGAGTCCCTTCTGCAGGGTCTGTGTGTGTGTGTGTTTGTGTGTATATGTGGGCTGGGATGCGGAAAGTACCTTCCTGGCTTAGGCATGGGAGGTGTGCTGAGGACAGGCAGGGAATGGCCATAATAGTAATGATAATCCCCATAGTGATCCCTTTCATGGCCATCATCCAGAATGAGGCAGGCCCAGCAAAGTTGCCCAGCCACATTCATTTCCCTTCCTCCTTTTGAGAGAAGGCCAGATGTGCTTGGGGCTGTGAACACACCCACTTCCCAGACTCCTTTGCATCTAGGTTGATCATGTGACCATGTGCCCTGCCCCTGGCCAGTGAGATGCAAATGGGAGTCAGCTAGGAGAGCCCTGGGAAAGCTTCTATTCTCCTGTTTGGTCCTTACCTCTTGGGTCTGTGTGTCTCTGTGCTGATGTCCTTCCCTGCTGCCACAGATGGGTCTTTTCCAACTGATAGAGGAAGACAAGGCAGGAGAGAGCCCTGACCATTTGGAAAACAGCATCTGGGCTGTCATAGGAAGAAGAGAGACACTGGGTCACACTGCCCTGGGTTTGCTCCCAGCTCTGCCATGCCCTCTCTGACCTTCCTGAACCTCAGACGTGTCACCTGGGAAACGGGGATAAGAGTGTCTTGCAGTCCTAGTGGCCCTTCTGGGCCGTAAAGGAAAATGTAATATGGTGTTAGGTATATCTGACTGTGTTTTGGAACTGTTTTTGGCATTTAGCCCTTGAATTCAGTTCTGCAGAGGTTCTTAGAGATGCCTAGTGCTTGGAAACTTGGAGCAAACACACAGCCGTGGTTCTGCATCACACTGTATTGCAGTGTTCTGACCTGGGCCTGTCGTCAGCTCCAGACCCTGGGTTCTTCCAGGCCAGTGATGGTGTGTCTGGTTTACCTTTGTGTGTCCATTGCCTGGCTGGGAGCCTTGCAAATACCAGGCATTACCTAGATATTTACTGAATGGACAAATTCATCTGTATCCAGTCAGCTAACATCTCACCGTGGCTTTTTGTGCCCAACTCTGCACTAAGCGCTGGAACAAATAAAACCAAGAACACACCAGGGGTCACTGAAAGATAAGGGCCAGTGTGCTCTCCTTTGGTGGGCAGGTCTGATTTAACAGGACACAGTGGTGTCTGGAGCAAGGACAGAGCCTTGCTTTGGGAATGCTAGGCTGTTCTGGGGAGGAAGTAGGAACTGTGACCAGTTCTTGGCTGGAACATTCCAGCACTTGGATCCCCACTAAGAAAGTCAGTTATCTAGGTGTGGGACCCAAAGAAACCCTCTCTTATCCCCCTGGTGCTGGCTCCGATAGCACCCGTGGTAAAACCTTTTCCAGCCATCGCTGCATCTCCAGTGCCCAGAATTGCCAGGTGTCCTGCTGAGTCAGTGAATGAGTGAGTGAGTGAATGAGTGAGCAAGCAAGTGAGTGAGTGAATGAGTGAGTGAGTGAGTGAATGAGTGAGTGAATGAGTAAGTGAATGAGTGAGTGAAT
>SJYQ01096739.1:0-11720 GCA_006410935.1 Redunca redunca
GGTGGTTCAGACAGTAAAGAATCTGCCCGCAATGAGGGAGACCTGGGTTCGATTCCTGGGTTGGGAAGATCCCCTGGAGGAGGTCATGGCAACCCAGAATACTTGCCTGGAGAATCCCCATGGACAGAGGAGCCTGGTGGGCTACAGTCCATGGGGTCGCAAAGAGTCGGACACGACTGAGAGACAGCATGGCACGGAGGGCATGGGGGTGGGAGCCGGGCATCAGTACTTTTTAGAGATCCCTAGGTGGTTCCAGTTTGCAGTCAGGTTTTGGAACCACTCTCCCCTTGTTCTGAGACCCTCTTACACATCCTTTCACTGGGGCAATGTCCACTGAATGTGGTAGGCCTCTCTTTAACATTGCTGCCTCCTGGAAGCCTCCCTGAACACACAGATCTAAGCGACTGCTCCTTCCCAAGGTTGACACTTACCACATTGTGTTGTTATTGCTTTCCCAAATGTCTGTCTTTCCCACCTTCCCCCACTGACCACCACCTCCTTCCCCACTGAGTGGATACATGCATGCAACTAATCTTCACAATAAGAGGCAAGTTTTATTAACCATATGATTTTGAATGTTGCCCAGATTTTTATTTTTGCCATTTATCTGTTTACAGTGTTTGAAGCATGAAGAAAAGCATTTTCTCTTTAAATGTGGATATAGATACAAAGGGGGCTTCCTAGGTGGCACAGTGGTAAAGAATCTACCTGCCGACGCAGGAGATGTAAGAGACACACAGGTTTGATCCCTGGGTCAGGAAGATATCCTGGAGTAGGAAATGGCACATGGATGTAAAGATGTCTGTTTTTTGAACCCTTCAAGCCAGTTTTTATCTGTTTTCTATTTGAAATTCCCAAGTTGTGGCTAATAATTACCCAGGGAACTTGAGACTGGGGAAAATACCCTGTATTTAAAACTGATTTGTTATTTCCTGTCGATTATCTGTTGACATCGCTTCTCTGGTGTCCAGATTCAAGAGCTAAAAATGAAAACTCTAATGTTTGTTTGATGTTTGTTCTTCTTTTAAGGAAGCTGCTCTCTCTGCTGTAAGACTGTAGTTTTTCTTTTTTCTGTAAAATTCAGGTATAAATCGACAAATTTATATCAGGTGTATAAAGGTATTGGTTTAAAATATGACACTCAGTGAGCCCTTTCAGTTTGAAAACAAGTTTTTCTTCACAGGGAAATTTTCTTCTATAATTTCTTAATTTCTTCTCATATTATGTAAGAATGTAGCAGAACAATTGAGTAAAGAATGACTTGAACAAATAGGTGCTTATTTTCCTTACCTCACAGGGCTCTGGGTAGGCAGCTGCTGACTTGGGTTCTGTTGTTCGACAGCATCAGGGTTTCGACTGGTATCTCCTCACTTCTCTTGGCCTCTTTCTTATGGTTACAGGATGGCTGCTGCAGCTCCAGGCATCATGTCTGCATTCAACATAGGAAGAGAAGAGAAAAAAAATGTGACACTAATTGTCACGTGAGTGTTATGTTCCTCGATTCTTTGTCTCGTCACAACAAAGATTTGGAGTGACGGACGTTAAAGCCCCCTCGGCGTGTCACAGCTCTCAGGTCTTGGATAGACGGTGTTATAGCTCTTAGACAAAGCAGTGTTACAGCTCTATTTTATTTAGAAGATAGCAGGAAAATCCATCTTTGAGGCGTGAGGGCACGTGGATCTAAAGACACGAGGAGAAGAGCGCCCCGGCGTGCGGGAGAAAGAGAGAGAGCTGGCTTTGGCTCTTCTATTTATATGTTTCTCTCTCCCGGGTCTGTCCTATGTAAATTGGGCCAGCCAGGAGTGTTGTTTTACCTGAGGTCCTCACTCAGGTCCTCGGACCTTCTTTTGTTTCATTTTCGCGGGGCTTTTCCCTTCCTTGTCTGTAGCCCCCGCATTTTGGACTCTTTTTCCCTGTTTTACCTACCTGACATTCCCCCCTCAAGAGGTGGGAGGCCCAATTCTTTGGGAATAGGGGCTTCGAGATCTTTCTGGCTACTTCCTGCTGAACTGGGGCGGCGAGGGGTATTGGGCCTCCCCCTCTTGCTAGTCTCAAGCCTGAGAGTCCTTATAGTGGTGTCCATCTAAGGGTGAGTGATGTTTTCCGTGGTCGGCTGTAGTTTTACAGCTTTGTTGAACTGGCACTGTGTGTTGTAGCTTGTTGACCTGGGCAGACAAAAAACAGCTTAGACAATTGACAGCACATGGAATAATCATAAACATCATCAATATAGTGTAACAAGGACTAGTAGGGGCATTAGTCAACTTTAAATTTACATTGCCAGGATGGCTCAAGTCCCTCCTTGTTCAGGGATCAGAAGATCTATCTCCTGTCTGTTTTGGAGTACAATCTCTGTCAAGCTGTGTTGGCTCTTTAGAGCTATCCTGAGAAATCTTATCCCCAGAAACTAGATTTTGGGGGTGTTCATTAGAATGGCACTCATTGGTAGTCCTGAATAGGTATCTGAGATCTCCCAGGGGCTCACAGGTGTATTGAGTGTCCTCTTCTGTTTTCTTCCACAACTTGACTCGTGAGTAGTGAATCCAGGTGTCATGTCCTGGTACTTTGACTGCTGTGGGGGTAGAAAGTATTACAGGGTAGGGGCCCTTCCATGTGGGCTGGAGTTGAGCTTTTGGGGACCCATCTTTCCAGACTTTAATTAGGACTTGAGTCCTGGAGCATATAGTGGTGACTCCTTAGAATCTTTTGGGTCCTGGTTTATACCCCACAAGTGTATACCCTGTTGGAATTGCCCAATGGCCATGGTATAAGACTGGAGGGTCTGAATCTCTGGATCTAGGAAGAGGTCATTGACATATACAAAAGGTCTCCCATATAGCATTTCATAAGGACTAAGACCAAGCTGTTCCTTAGGGGCAATGCGGGTGTGGAGGAGAGCTATTGGTAAAGCCTCCTTCCATCCCAGGGGGGTCTCCTGGGTTATCTTTTTTATTGCTGATTTTAAGAATTGATTGACTCTCTCTACTTTTCCCGAAGATTGAGGCCTTCAGACATAATGGAGATAATAAGTAATGCCCAATGCTTTAGAGACCCCTTGGGTGACCTTAGAAAGATGTCACATTGTCATTTTGTAATGACCTGGGCAGACCAAATCTTGGAATGGTTTCATGCAGCAGTTTTTTTTACCACCTCCTCAGCCTTCTCAGTCTGGGTGGGAAAGCCTTCAATCCATCCTGTGAATGTATCTATCATGGCTAATAGGTATTTATACCCTTGAGAAACTGGCATCTGGGTGAAGTCCATCTGCCAGTCCTCTCCTGGGTAGGTCCCACGTCGTTGGATGGGCTGGGCCAGCTGGGGTTTTCGAGCTCCTTGGGGGTTGTTTAATTGGCAAATGGGACAAGAGGACATCACCTGTTTTATAGTCGTTTGGAGGCCTGTTCCTCTGAAGGACCTTTCTAATAATCTTTGGAGGGCCTTTTCTCCTAAATGAGTAGTGGCATGTAAGGAGTTAACCAACTTCCATTGGAGGTTCCCAGGCAGAAAAAGGAGCCCCTCCTTTTGGAACCACCCCATATGATCTTCTTGAAAGCCCTTGCTCTTAGCTTTAAGAGTCTCACCTTCAGTATATGAAGGAGTTTCTGGCAAATTAGTCTGTGGAACTAAGGTGACAATCCCTATTATGTCATGGTTCTGTAATGCTGCTCTCCTAGCTGCCTGATCAGCTGCTTGGTTCCCTCACGCCACACTTGGTGTCCTTTACAGTGGGAGACTGAAACCTCAGTGGGCAGATGGACTGCCTCCAAGAGTTGAAGAATTTGATCACCATATTTGATTGGGGACCCTCGGGTGGTCAAGTGGCCCCTTTCTTTCCAAATAGCCGCATGTGCATGTAGCACCAGAAAGGCATACTTGGAATCCGTGTAAATGGCTATTTTTTTTTTTTTCCTTTTCCCAGCTCTAAAGCTTGAGCCAGGGCTATGAGCTCAGCTAATTGGGCTGAAGTACCTGGTGGCAGAGGCTTAGCCTCTATGGTCTCAAAATTGGAGACTATTGCATACCCGGCTCTTCTTTTTCCATCCAAGACAAAGCTGCTTCCATCAGTGTACCAGATTTCCTCAGGATTGGTCAGAGGATCTTCTGACAATCCCTCTCGGGGTTTTGTCCAGCGGTCCAAGGTTTCTAGACAAGAGTGAAAGGGGAGAGAGCCCTCAGGGGTAGGCAGGAGGGTGGCTGGGTTAAGAACCTCACAGGGGGATATAGTGAGGCCTGGGTTTTCCATCAGCATTACTTGTTATCTGAGGATTCTTTGATCAGACATCCATAAATGGCCTCTCCCATTTAGGAGTTGTTTTACTTGGTGGCTGGTAAAAAAATAGTTAGTTTGCCCCCAAACGAGAGTTTTAAAGCATATTCTAGCATGATTGCAATAGCTGCAAGATTTCGAAGGCAGCCTCGGGTAGTTGGATGGAGCTTTTTGGATAAGTAATCTACAGGCTGGGGCTCAGATCCCAACCTTTGAGTTAACACTCCCAAGGCTATTCCCTCTCTTTCATGGACATAAAGTTGGAATGCTTTTTCTGGGTCTGGCAACCTCAAAGCAGGTGCCTGAGTTAAGGCCTGTTTTAGTGTAGCCTCTGCCTTCTTTTGAGGAGTTCCCCGCATCAGTGGGATTGAATCATCTCGTCCCTTTAAGCTTTTATTTAAGGGCTGGGCAATTAGACCATAGTTGGGTATCCAGGTCCTACAATATCCCGGTTAGCCCCAGGAAAGCTCGCAATTGTTTTCAAGTCGTGGAGGAGAGCAATTGGAGGATTCCTTGTACCGGATCAGAGGACAGCCTCCTGGACCCATGTGTAGTCTGAACTCCCAGGTAAGTGACCTTTGTCTCAACCGTCTGTGCCTTAGCACAGGAGACTTTATATCCTCTTTCTGCCAAGAAGTTCAGAACCTGAACTGCATGTCGTTGGGCACTTTTCTCATCTGGAGAGCAGATTAGTAGGTCATCTACGTATTGTAATATTTTCCCATTAGGTCCCAGGTCCAGATCTAGGAGATCCTGGCTAAGTGCCTGTCCAAACAGGTGGGGGCTATCTCTGAATCCCTGAGGTAATACTGTCCAAGTCATCTGTTGGTGTTTTTCTCCTGGGGCCTCTCACTCAAAGGCAAAAAGATATTGGGATTCTTTAGCCAGTGGTATGCAAAAAAAAAAAAAAAATGCATCTTTGAGATCCAAGACTGTAAACCACTTGGCACTGGGTGGGATTTCACCTAAGATTACATAGGGATTGGGTACTGTGGGATGGAGGGGGACTACAGCTTCATTTATGATCTGGAGATCTTGAACCATTCGCCAGGTTCTGTCTTTTTTCTTTACTGAGAGGATTGGGGTGTTACATGGTGAACTGGTGGGGACCAATAGCCCACAAGCAAGGAATTTATTTATTAAAGGCTGTAGTCCCTCTCGAGTCTCTTTTGAGAGGGTATTGTTTCCGGTTAGGAAACCGAGTGGGATCTCGGAGGACAATGATGACTGGTTCAGCTTGGTGGGCTCGTCCAGGAATCCCCTGGTCCCACACCTGGAGGTTAATTTTGTGTTCCCATAGTTTTTGGTCCCTCTCTATTGAAGGTGTAATGGGTTTTTCAGTAGTAACCAGGAGCTGCAGGGCTCTAGGGGCTGAAAAACTTCCCATCACAAGGGTGGTTCCCAGTTTAGTGAGTATATCTCTTCCCAATAAGGGAGTAGGACACTCAGGGACCACTAGAAACTGGTGGGGAAATATTTGTCCATCCCAGCAACAAAGAAGTGCTCGGGTGAATCTTTTAGTAGTTGCTTTTCCTGTAGCACCCAAAATGGTACAGGTTTGGGAGAAGGGTCCGGAGTAGATCAAGACAGAGTAGGTAGCCCCCGTGTCAACCAAGTAATTTTCAGACCTACCTGCCACATCTAGTTGCACCCTTGGCTCCAGCCCCGTGATGGTTATCTGTGACAGTGGGCTGGCTGGAGCGGGCCGCTTCAGTCCTCTTGAACCATCGTGAGGGTAGGCTTGGCGCTTGACTTTGAGGCTCTTGGGTCCCGAGGGCAGAGTGCTGCCCAATATCCCAGTTGATGGCATTTGTGGCAAGCCGTTTTAGGAGACTTGTCACGATTTGGACACTCTTTGGCCCAATGCCCTGCCTGTCTACAGATCAGGCATTTGTCTTGTGCCTTGTCCTTCAAGAACTCGAGGTTTGCCATAGGGCTTCCCTGGAGGGCAGCCAGCATCTGGGCATGCCTTGTCTCTTTCTTTCTCTCCTTCTCCTGGGCCTTGGCCTCCTTTTTTTCCTGTTCTCTGTTATAAAAGGTATTGGTGGCTGTCTGGGCCATCTCATTTAAAGAGGCAGCGGGGTCCTGCTGTTGTAACTTAATTCTGATATCTGATGCACACTGGGACAGGAATTTGTCCTTAAAAATCACCTGTCCCAAAAAAAAAAAAAAAATCACCTGTCCCTCGTAAGAGTCTAAGTCCAGACTGGTAAACTTTTGGAGTGCCTCTTTTAGCCTTTCCAGAAAGGCAATGGGGTTCTCATTGGGCTCCTGAGTTATTGCTGAGACCCGGGCATAGCTAATTACTTTCTGTTGGGCTGCTTTCAGTCCTGCCTTCACACAGATTAGAAAACGATCTCTTTCCCAGATGTGCTCAGGGTCATTATAATTCCAATTAGGATCGGAGGAGGGGACTGCAGTTTCCCCTACTGGGTGTCTATCACTGGACATGTGAAGCCCCGTTACATACCTCCGGGTCTCCTTTAAGACCTTAGTATGTTCAGGGTCAGATAAATATGACCATGTCTTTCCATGTCAAGTCAAAGGCCAAGGTAATATGTTGGAATGTATCTATATATTTGCCTGGGTCATCTGTATAGCTTCCCAGGTCTTGTTTGATCTGTCTTAGTTCTAAGAGGGAGAAGGGCTTATGGAACCGGGTTGGTCCGAATTCTCCTCCAGTTTCAACTAAGGGACACACTCGAGCTGGCTCTTGTGGAGGGGGTGCTCCCGGATATGGGGGCACGTTTGGATACGAGGAAGGAGCACCAGGCAACTTGGGAGCTGTGGGTGGTGAGCCTTCACGAGGGGGTTCCTTCTCTTGGTTGCCTGTGCCTAACACCATTTGCCTAGTGGGCTCACTTTTAGGACATACAACAATCCCATATTTAAGACAGAGTTCCTTCATATCCCTTAGTCAGAAGAAAATTTGGACATAAGGGATCTTTTTCGATTTTTATGGGTGGACTTCCTTAGGGGTGAGTCTTTTTGAAGCTTATCTTACCCAGAACTGTTGCAACCTGAGAGCCAGGCGTCCCCAGGTCAGGGTGCAGATCTCCAGGCAGGCTGAGACACGACAGCCTCCTAGAGATCGAATCCCCGGGCAGGCCGAGGCATGACGGCCTCCCGAGAATTGGGTCCCTGGGCAGGTCGAGGCGTGACGACCTCCTGGGACCCCTGGGACTAGAGGATCCCCGAGCAGGTCGAGGCGTGGCAACCTTTCGAGGACCAGATCCCTAGGCAGGTCAAGGCGTGATGACCTCCTGGGACCCCCGGACTGGAGTTTGGGCGTCCCCAGGTCTCCAGCGTGACCAGCGCTGGGTAGAATTAAAAGACGCTTACTCCTTGGAAGAAAAGTTATGACCAACCTAGATAGTATATTCAAAAGCAGAGACATTACCTTGTCAACTAAGGTCCATCTAATCAAGGCTATGGTTTTTCCTGTGGTCATGTATGGATGTGAGAGTTGGACTGTGAAAAAGGCTGAGCACCGAAGAATTGATGCGTTTGAACTGTGGTGCTGGAGAAGACTCTTGAGAGTCCCTTGGACTGCAAGGAGATCCAACCAGTCCATTCTGAAGGAGATCAATCCTGGGATTTCTTTGGAAGGAATGATGCTAAAGCTGAAACTCCAGTACTTTGGCCACCTCATGCGAAGAGTTGACTCATTGGAAAAGACTGTGATGCTGGGAGGGATTGGGGGCAGGAGGAGAAGGGGACGACCCAGGATGAGATGGCTGGATGGCATCACGGACACGATGGACATGAGTCTGAGTGAACTCTGGGAGATGGTGATGGACAGGGAGGCCTGGCATGCTGCGATTCATGGGGTCGCAAAGAGTCGGACACGACTGAGCGACTGAACTGAACTGAACTGAACTCCTTGCTAGTTTGCCCACCATGGATGGGAATAGATATGATGTAAGCTGATCCTACCTAGTACTGTTGCAACCTGAGAGCCAGGCATCCCCGGGTCAGGGTGCAGATCTCCAGGCAGGCTGAGGCGTGACAGCCTCCTAGAGATTGAATCCCCGGGCAGGCCAAGGCGTGATGGCCTCCTGAGAATTGGGTCCCTGGGCAGGTCGAGGCGTGACGACCTCCTGGGACCCCTGGGACTAGAGGATCCCCGAGCAGGTTGAGGCGTGACAACCTTTCGAGGACCAGATCCCTAGGCAGGTCAAGGCGTGATGACCTCCTGGGACCCCCGGACTGGAGTTTGGGAGTCCCCAAGGCCTCCAGTGTGACCAGTACTGGGTAGGATTAGGCGGTTGGATATTATAGAGTATTTCCCTCCCAAGACCAGTTATTTTCTGATTGTCTCTCCAGAAGATTGTAGAGGCAACTTTGTGGGTCTGGATGGGGCTCAGGAAAAGAGCATGAAACAGGAGGGAAGGGGGCAGAGCACAACCTTTGAAAGAATGACATAGCACAAGGGTATAATGTAAACCAATTAAAATCAATTGGGTCTAAGATGACAAGTCAAATTCAAGTAAACCTTAATCTCCAACCTATAAGCCAACAGACACCCAGAGATGGCAGGACAGCTCCAAGGCACTGTGAAAGAGATGGAGGAGTGGGTGGTTCCCCAATGGCTGGGATGATCCTCACACTCATTAGCATATGAATTTACCCCTCTAGCAAAACCGAGCCAGGCGCATTCCAGTACCCTGTAGAGTACAGCGCTTTTTTCTGAATCTTAACAAATCTACCTCTTATCTATCGCTTTGACTCTCAATGAATTTTTGTAATGAGACCTCAGAGCCTGAACTTTATTAGTTTTGGCCGGGCTTCAGTCCCGGGAGAGAGCTGAAGGACAGGAGGAAAAAGCAGTGAGAAAAACGTGCCAAGGAATCCCCTTCATAGCCCACCGGAAAATTTGCTAAATATCTGACCGGTGCTCACCATTTCTTTGGTCTGATCCTTGGCACAGAGAAGAGAAAGGACAGAAGAACCCCCACCGGCTTATGTAACAGCTACTGGGGCTCAGCAGATAGCACCTTTGGGACATGCTGAGGAGTGGCCTCTCCAGAGTCCCTCAATTGTGCCCCTTGCCGCCCACCTGTTCTCGGGAGGTTCGAGGAAATGAGAAACGAGAGGTTGTAAAGGAATTAAGATTTCGTTAGGCATGTCCCTCAAGCCAGAGGAGCGAGGACCTCTTACCTTAACTGGAGGTTTTCTGGGATCTGAGACTGGGCCGCGTGGGCTTTCCGCTGTCCCGGTTTCCAGCACGATGGGCCTTCCCCTGCGCTGGATTTTCTTTGCGTTCCGCCTCTACCGCGGGAGCTTCGCTGAGTTGGGCTCTGGCTGTGCTTGGCCTCTTCCACGTGGAGATTGTTTCAGCCAGGTTATCTCCGAGTGACGGCACCATAGATATCACGCGAGTGTATGTTCCTCGATTCTTTGTCTCGTCACAACAAAGATTCGGAGTGACGGACATTAAACCCCCTCGTCGAGTCACAGCTCTCAGGTCTTGGATAGACCGTGTTATAGCTCTCAGGTCTCGAATGGGCCACGTTATAGCTCTTAGACAAATCAGTGTTACAGATCAGTGTTACAGCTCTATTTTATTTAGAAGATAGCAGGAAAATCCATCTTTGAGGCGTGCGGGCACGTCGATCTAAAGACACGAGGAGAAGAGCGCCCCAGCACGTGGGAGAGAGAGAGGGAGAGAGGGAGAGAGAGAGAGAGATGGCTTTGGCTCTTCTGTTTATATGTTTCTCTCTCCCTGGGCCTGTCCTATGTAAACTGGGCCAGCCAGGAGTGTTGTTTGTTTTACCTGAGGTCCTCACTCCGGTCCTCGGAACTTCTTTTGTTTCATTTTCGAGGGCTTTTCCCTTCCTTGTCTGTAGCCACCTCCATTTTGGACTCTTTTTCCCTGTTCTACCTACCTAACCCTAATTATATCAGAAAAGACAAAGAATCTTTCTGGATGTCTATGAACCAGAACAGTCTCAAGCAAGGGAAGCTGGTAATAAGTATATTTCACGTGTCCACAGTGAAGTCAGAGTTTGAAGGAGGAGGTTGGGAACAGGGTTGAGCTCGTCAGCAGCAGCATCTACCACATTCGTCCGGGACCTGGCCTCCACTTCTCTTATCTTTTTCTTCTAATCCACCTCTTTGTGTTTTTCCTCTGAATTCTGAGATACTTCTCTCTCTGCCTTTCAGACCATTGACTCAACTTTCAGCATGAACTGTCTCTACTGGATTGTTATATTTGAAAGTCATACTTTTTAGTTTGCAGGAATTTTTTTGTGTGTGCTCCAACTACATCTTTCCATGACTCTTTTGTCTTTCTTTGACGTCCTCTTCTGTCTGTCTTGCTAGTTCTAATTTACACGTTCACCTAGGTCTTCCTCCCTTTGTTACTGAGTCCTTTTAAGCAAGTGTGATTTTTCTTTACTTGCTCCTATTTTTTTCCCCTTGGTCCCCCTAGGGGTCAGGCTGTTGACATCTCCAGAGCAGGGCCAAACCAATAAGTGGTGGAAGACACAGCCCTTTCTGCTCTCCTGGGCCTTTGGCAAAGCAAGGGTCTGGCAAACAGTCATTCCTTCACCGCTGTTCACCCGAGGCATCCTCAGATGTTCACTGGCCACCTGGGATCCACCAGTCCTCCAGTGCAGTTCCCCTCTGGTCCATGGTGGTCAGCTGGGTGGAGCAGGCCCCCCAGGACCACACCCAGCTGGAAGGCAGAAGCAGCCCGCTCCCTGAGAAGAGCTAGGGTTCTACTGTGTGTCGGGGGGTTCACCTCTGGGAACCAGGAGTTCCTTTCTACCTGGTGCCAAAAGGAGCTGTGCCTTTTTTCCCACCACTGGTCCTTGAGCTGTGGCTCCGGAGGGTGGGGCCCCAGACCTTCTCTTGTCCTTGGAGATGTAGGGGCTCCCTGTGGCCTTAGATGTGCTTTCCTGGCTTCCTGGTTATTTCACCCAGAGAGTGAGTGGCAGGCAGGGGGAGGGGATATGCACTCAGGGCTCAATCAAGGCAATCTCAGGATTCACTTGACCCAAGTTTGTAAGGATTATGCTTTTGCTTAATACCTGGGTAGTCTCTGTATAAACAAATGTTATAATAAATCCAGGTGTAACTTACCTGTTTGCTGAAACAGGCCTGGTAGGGCTTCTCTGGAGGCATTTGGTCAGCAGTTTGAATTAGTGATTTCAAACAGTGGGTGATGACTAGTGTTTAAAGGGAGACCACAGAAAATACAGGAATGCATCCTGTGGCAAAGGTGACTTTGTTTCATGCAGCTTTTGCTGAGTTGTGTGTTGTGTACACTGGACTGTAACGTAAAATACAGTTCTGCATCATGTTATAAAAAGTTGTTTAAGCAGGGGAATTCCCTGGCAGTCCAGTGGTTAGGGCTCGGTGCTTTCGCTGCCACAGTTGGAGTTCAATCCCTGGTTGGGGAACTAAGATCCCACAAGCCACCGGGTGTGGCAAAAAAAAAAAAAAAAAA
>SJYQ01096740.1:0-17041 GCA_006410935.1 Redunca redunca
GTTTAAACGCTTCGGTGATGTAAGTGTCAAAATCAGTCATCTCTCGGGTTCTGGCAGCGGGGATGAGCGAGTAGCCTTTGTGAACTTCCGGCGGCCAGAGGACGCGCGGGCGGCCAAGCATGCCAGAGGCCGCCTAGTGCTCTATGACCGGCCTCTGAAGATAGAAGCTGTGTATGTGAGCCGCCGCCGTAGCCGCTCCCCGTTAGACAAAGATTCCTATCCTCCTTCAGCCAGTGTGGTCGGGTCCTCTGTAGGTGGTCACCGGCACCCCCCTGGAGGAGGTGGTGGAGGCCAGAGATCACTTTCCCCTGGTGGTGCAGCCTTGGGATACAGAGACTACCGGTTGCAGCAGTTGGCCCTTGGCCGCCTGCCCCCTCCACCTCCGCCACCACTGCCCCGAGACCTGGAGAGAGAGCGAGACTACTCGTTCTATGAGAGAGTGCGCCCAGCCTACAGTCTTGAGCCAAGGGTGGGAACTGGAGCAGGTGCCGCTCCTTTCAGAGAAGTAGATGAGATCTCACCCGAGGATGATCAGCGAGCTAACCGGACGCTTTTCTTGGGCAACCTAGACATCACTGTGACAGAGAGTGATCTAAGAAGGGCTTTTGACCGGTTCGGAGTCATCACAGAGGTAGACATCAAGAGGCCTTCTCGGGGCCAGACCAGTACCTATGGCTTTCTTAAATTTGAAAACCTAGATATGTCTCACCGGGCCAAACTAGCGATGTCTGGCAAAATTATCATTCGGAATCCTATCAAAATTGGCTATGGCAAAGCTACACCCACCACCCGCCTTTGGGTAGGTGGCCTGGGTCCTTGGGTGCCTCTTGCTGCCCTGGCACGGGAGTTTGACCGATTTGGCACCATACGCACCATTGACTACCGCAAAGGTGATAGTTGGGCATATATCCAGTACGAAAGCCTGGATGCAGCTCATGCTGCTTGGACCCATATGAGGGGCTTCCCACTTGGTGGCCCGGATCGTCGCCTTAGAGTAGACTTTGCAGACACAGAACATCGTTACCAGCAGCAATATCTGCAGCCTCTGCCGTTAACTCATTATGAACTGGTGACAGATGCTTTTGGACACCGGGCACCCGACCCTTTGAGGGGTGCTCGGGATAGGACACCACCCTTACTGTACAGAGATCGTGATAGGGACCTTTATCCTGACTCTGATTGGGTTCCGCCCCCACCCCCAGTCCGTGAACGCAGCACTCGGACTGCAGCTACGGCTGTGCCTGCTTATGAGCCACTGGATAGTCTGGATCGCAGGCGGGATGGCTGGTCGTTGGACCGGGACAGAGGTGATCGAGATCTGCCCAGCAGCAGAGACCAACCTAGGAAGCGAAGGCTGCCTGAGGAGAGTGGGGGTCGGCATCTGGATAGGTCCCCAGAGAGTGACCGTCCACGAAAACGTCATTGTGCGCCTTCTCCTGACCGCAGTCCAGAATTGTGCAGTAGCCGGGATCGCTACAATAGCGACAACGATCGATCTTCCCGTCTTCTCTTGGAAAGGCCCTCTCCAGTCAGAGACCGACGAGGTAGTTTGGAGAAGAGCCAGGGTGACAAGCGAGACCGTAAAAACTCTGCATCAGCTGAACGGGATAAGAAGCACCGGACAACTGCTTCCACGGAGGGTAAAAGCCCTCTGAAAAAAGAAGATCGGCCTGATGGGAGTGCATCCAGCACCAGCACTGCTTCATCGAAGCTGAAGTCCCCTTCCCAGAAACAGGATGGGGGGACCGCCCCTGCAGCAGCAGCATCTCCCAAACTCTGTTTGGCCTGGCAGGGCATGCTTCTGTTGAAGAACAGCAACTTTCCTTCCAACATGCATCTGTTGCAGGGTGATCTCCAGGTGGCTAGTAGTCTTCTTGTGGAGGGCTCAACTGGAGGCAAAGTGGCCCAGCTCAAGATCACTCAGCGTCTTCGTTTGGACCAGCCCAAGTTGGATGAAGTAACGCGACGCATCAAAGTGGCAGGGCCCAATGGTTATGCTATTCTTCTGGCTGTGCCTGGAAGTTCTGATAGCAGGTCCTCTTCTTCCTCAGCCACATCAGACACTGCCACCTCTACTCAGAGGCCACTTAGGAACCTCGTGTCCTACTTAAAGCAAAAGCAGGCTGCTGGGGTGATCAGCCTCCCTGTGGGGGGCAACAAAGACAAGGAAAACACCGGAGTCCTTCATGCCTTTCCACCCTGTGAGTTCTCCCAGCAGTTCCTGGATTCCCCTGCCAAGGCACTGGCCAAATCTGAAGAAGATTACCTGGTCATGATCATTGTCCGTGGTGCGTCTTAAAGTCCATGTGTAACTTGTATTTAGTACTTTGACATGGTTCCTGTTTTGTGATGTGTAATGGGATACAGCATCAGATGAAATTTTCTTTTTAATTAGTTGTTTAGTTTTAGGTTTTTTCTTTTTTATATTTTTATAAACCTCTTTAAAATAGAAGTCAGGAGAGTTTAGCCATTTTAAGTGAAAGGACTCCCCTAAAGGTAGCAGGCAAGTGGATTTACTTTAATTAGGAGTTTCCACTCTTATGTGTAACTGTTTTCCTCTTTTTCTGTGGATTTTTTTTCTTTTTTAATCTTGAACTTAAAAAAATCCTCAAAGTTACAAAACCAGAAATTTGAAAAGTTAGAATTTGAAAAACAAAGAGCCAACTAGCTGTAAAAAGATAATACACACCTAAAAATGGCTTTGATTGGTAGGTTGGTAAATAATTCCTGTACCAGAAATATTTGTGTGGCTGAAATTTGAGCAGGGGTCTCAGGATTATAAGCTGGTAAAGCATACATAAAACGTTGCAATTACTTTAATCAGGTATTTGAGTATTTTTCTTAAATGATGTGTTCCCAAGAGCTTGCTTTAACATACATGTTTTTACCATTAGTTTTTGAGTTCTGTATCCCATATATGCACTTTTGGTTTGTAGCTGTAGCTGTTCAGTAAAAATAGAGGAGTGTGTTACAAACCACGTTGTCTTTTGCTTACACTAGTATGCAGGAAGTGAGTAGGTGCTTTTAAAATCAGAATTCTTTGGTCAGTTATTGGTGTTTGGTGATGTTTTCACTGACTTTCAGAGGGGTATAGCAGGTACAGTTCTAATTGTTGCAAATTTCAAAACTTGTGTTTTTCATCAGAGGTGAGTTTTTATTTTTGTATTCACCCAAATTTCTGACTTCAGTAATAGAAAGAAGAGTTGTCTGCAGGCTCATAAGTCATCCTTTTATTTCAGTGGGCATTAATCACCCATATCTGGATTGCAGAATTTTTTTTAAGTCATTGTGAAATACTTTTGACATACTCTAAAATTTTTGCTTGGATTTTTATTTTCATATTTAAGCAGCGATGACTTCACATTATTGAAAGTATTTTGAGTATCTTTGAAATTTTGTGTTTATATTTTCACTGGTGTCCAGCCACAGAGAATTGAAATAATCAGTGTAGGAAAACCGTTTTTTAGTGGTTTATTTTCTGACACCTGGAATTAGTATAAAATAATTTAGCCCACCTCCATATTTTTTCCAGAACTGAAGATTATCAATTTCTGGTTCTTAACAAGAGCTTTTGCTGCTTAACAATAATTCATGATTTCCTTGTCTTTTTAATTTTCCTCCTCCACCCCCAGCCCCTAGTTTCTCAGGTCATTTGTAAGTGTATTTTCCCCTGTGGTTTAAATGTTGAGGACTTTAGCTAAAGCCCTTGATATTTAATTATGATTAGAAACTTGAGGACCTTTGGATCATGGTCATGTTTCTATGCTATGTAAGTGACTTACTGAAAGCCTGGCAGAACTCAACTGTTTTCTTTCTGTTATCAAAGCTGATAGTTTTGAAATAGCACCAATAATAACCCAGGGAAATGTCATGTAATTTTTAATTGTCCGTTATGACAGGTGTCTAATGCATGTTAGCATGAAAGCCTCATCACTGCTGTGTCATCCTTTTTAGTTTTCACTATGCATTTATAAGTTTTCTTTGTACGTTTGGAGACTTTGGTGTTTTTTGTTTTTAAACTGGAAAAACTAGCCATTTTGAGAGAAGGAAGATAATAGGCTATGAGCACAGAGGTCCTTGGTGTGCCTGTAGGGAAAATACCTGAAGTCCTACAATGAACACTTTTGGTCCTTTTGCTTTTAAAAAACTGCTTGACACGCTAATATGGAATAGACACCTGTTCAGAAACTTATGTCAGTATGCAGTCTATGCATAAATAAATGGGGTCAAAGTACAATTTGTGGCTAGATACATTTTTTTCCAGTTTAAATAGTCTCACTAACCATTAACTTTTGAATACCTTTTGATAAGATGGCTGGACAAATGATTTTACTCTTTTAGAGAGTGAAGTCCTTGATACCTAATTTTACTCTAATCCAAAGTGTGTGTGGCTTTCTTTTTTTTTTAAGTTGATATGCCAGCTTATCGAAGAGTAGAGTACTGTGGGTTTTGCTCCATGTTTGTTTGATTCTTTATCGGACATCGTGGCTTTTGTTAGATATGGGCAATTTGAGCTTCAGTGTTTTTGAAACAATGGCTTGATACCATTTCTAAATGTATGTATTATAACAAAATTATGTTTAGTTTGGTGCTTACCTACAGAGTGCCATCATTCGGATGAATCTCTTATTTGTGTTGCTCATTCTGTTGTTCAGGTTTATAACATTGGTAAACTATCTACCTAAACTTAAGAGTGGAATGAAAGCATTTGTCTAAAACAATCTGGTTCTAATTCTCACTAGCCAGAATTTGTAATCTCAACATTGGATGTTCTTTGTGACAGCCAGTTGTTTCTTTCATTTTTTTTAAAAATGTATTTGTTTAATTGATTTTTCTGGAACTCAAGTTCAAATGAATGGAATTTCTTAAGTATATCATTAAATGACTCATTAAGTATTACTGGTGAAAAAAAGAACCATCAAGCTAATTTAGATTTTTAATCACAGTTTCAAAGTTTATGAAAAATTAATCATTCAGCTCCTAGCCAATTTATTTTTAGTGTTATTTTGTTGGTTGTTACTGGGATTCCTATAAAGAGTTTTCCACAAAAAAATTTAAATTCCTGGTTTGAGATGTCTGTTTTGACTGACCCGAGAGTAAGTAGAGTTTTCCCTTTAAGGATTACGTCTTAAAACGTCCATCCTTTGGCTGATATAAGATTTTGTCACATTTTGAAGGTAATATGTTCTGGCCCTTAGCTCAGTTAGACCACTTGAGGTACAATAGCAAAAGTAAGGGGTGTGTTGCTTTCAGAGTCTAACACTTGTTTATTTAAAAACTATTTTATGAGCAGATTTTCACTGACAGTTTTTGTTGTTGTTGTTTTGTCTTTTTAATTTTTTTTAATAGTTTCTTCAGACAGTGAAATTGCTCATTATGCAGGTACAGCTTAAACTGCAGTTTGGGTCCATATAGGAACCATTCACCAAAAACTCTGTGGTAACAGAACTAGGAAATCCTCTTGAGAAGAGGGCCTTAATGACCTTTTTGTGAAAAAGTTTCTGGAGAGAATTTCTGGACATTTTTTTTCTATCTCTGCCATAGTATTTGGTTTGGAGATAGGAGTTAGGTATGAGAACGGGAAGAGAAATGGAGCTGACCCTGTTAACATTCTGGTTATAGTGATGTGCCTAAAGGGAGAAAATGATTTCAGGTGACCACAGTGAACTGTCTAGCTTAATGAAGAGTTTTATATGTATGATTTAAACAGTTGGAAAGTTAAAGTCCCAGAGTGTTCTTTGGCTGTTCAGCGATTGAGTGTTTTAAAGAAAATAACAGCTGCTGTCTTTGGTAACACAAATGAAGGTGGTTTTTTAAAAGGTTTTGTATCTTGACCCCTTTCTACAATAATGGAGTAGGTCTGTATTGCTCCATATAAATTACAGAATGAAAATAAAGGGGGTATAAGTTTGACTAAACTCCACCTTTTTATAGTTTCATTTTTTTTAACTTACATAGAATATATTGATTGTAAATTGATTATAAATTTGATTTTTTCTGAATTTTTTTGACATGTTTTACTCAGTTACGTGAGTACAAAGGATATTTTCAGTCCTATAATCCTTAATTGCAGTCTTTAAAAAAAAAAAATTCACCCTATTGTTCTACTTGTTGTCTCTTCACAGTAAGTTCATTTCAAGGCTTGTGCCAGTGGGTATTATTGGTGCTTTTTGAAGTCAAGGTGGATTGTCCAGGAAGGTCTTGTTAATGTTATGTTCATCTATAATGGCATAGGGGAAATATATATATTTTTAATATTGTAAACATTTGTACTGAATAACCTTTTTTTCCCCCCCCCGCAAGCAAAACTGGTGAACAACGGATGAAGACATGGAATTCAAAGCTCTAATGGACCTTTTTGAAGAGAAGTTGTGGCTTATGTGAAGTTTACATGGGCCTCTTGATGGAAGAAAGCTAATCTGTTTAGTATTTGTGCATTTTACTAAAATGGCAGCTTAAAGTTGTGTATCTGCTATTGTGATGCCAATGCCGGTGTTTTAAGTGGAAAAAAAAAATGACCTTGCTTTGTGCTGTGTACACAAGATTTCTGGAAAAGAAAAACCCTTTTTATGGCTCACACAGCTTAAAAGTAGCTGTCACTCAAACGTGCGCTCACAGTTGAGCTGCTTTTGTTTTATTCTAAATAAATTGTTTCTTTTGAGGAAAATGTTTTTCTGCCTGGAAGTGAATTGACGGCAAACCTTTGACCCCTTTGTTTGCAGCTGAGGGGGTACTTGCTGCTGCTCAGATCTTGTATGTCTTGAGCAAGAAGCAGGGAGACCATCATTTTGACTATCACAGTGTGTCAATTCTGAAGGATCACTAGTGTTACTGTGACCCCCTTTGTTTGCAGTGAAGGGGATCATTTGCTTCTCAGTCCTCAACTTGATGAGGAAATGGTGCTGTTTGCTGGCACGCAAGAAGCCGGGGCAAGCACCGTAAGCCTCACCACAGTGCACAAGTCGGGGGCTTTGCTGGTTTGAAGAGCCGGAGTTGCTGAATTTTAAGTTTTGATTTATTTTGTCCACCCATCACGTTTGGCCTTAGTTTCATTTTTAATTTGAAGAAAAGTTTGAAATTGCTTTATCTTGCACTTAACATTTGCACCAAATTGCCAAAAGAAGGAGAAATGCTCCGCTTGCTTTTTAAATGTTAATGATGATGTTAATAAAGCCTTTCCTGACACACTTGAGGAGCTCCTCCATCTTCAGGGGCTTCTTACCAGAGTTATGCAGTGATGGGTTTAGTTCTGAATGGATGAAGAGTTCCTGAGAGCTAGCGTTTGTAATTAGAACCGTTACTTGGTATCTGTGCCTTATTTCACCTGTGGTTCCACATGCCTTGGATGTGCATGCACCGTGACGGTTTCATAGGTACGAACGCACACTCAGGCCCAGTCACTTCGGTTGGTAGTACAGATTGTGAGGAAAAAATGGAGGCATCCTTAAGGAGGAAAAAGTGTTTGCCTTTAGTTCCTGCATTATCCTGTACAGGGGCTCCTGATGTTTGGAAGCTGTTTCCAGTGCAGGAGAACAACTCCCCTGTTTGCCGCAGGAGACTTCGGTGCACAGTGACAACGCTGGAATTCAAGAGGAAGCCAGCAGTGCTGCACCATTGGCTTCAGACACCACTGTTATTTGCCAGTTTTAAACTTAATAGTTGCAGACGAAGACCACCTTGAAATGCAGGCTTGTTGGGCTTGTTTTGAATTTTAACCTCGGATGGAAGAGCCCTAGTGCTGTCTGTCTCCCTGCGGGATGATGATTACTTAGGCAACAGGTGATTATCAACAAAGGATGCCACGCTTATACTCTGCAAGGTGGTGTTCCAGTGGCAAACAGCTGTGTAAACTCTTGTGAACAGGTAAGAGGGTTTTCAGAGGTCAAAAGCATTATAATTAACAGGGTGAGGGCTTTTAATGTTTGGGGATACATTTCTCTGATTTAGGCACTCTGCTGCTGTTACTAGCTTCCTGCCCTCACCAGTGTTGTAGACCAGAACTTTTGTTCTTGGTGTTTTGATATTTTTAAGTTTTAAAGTTCATCTTAACGTTTGAAAAAATTCTTTTAAATGTGGAAGCCAAAGTGTTAAAATTCTGGTGATGAATTTGGACCTGTAAAAATGTGACGTTTTCTCTTAACTGTAGCCTTCACTGTTGGTGATTCAGTGGTGCTGGAAGAACTCAACTGGTGTAAAAATGTTGCTTATTACAAACACTGATCTCTCAACCTCCAAGTTAATATTTTAGTATATGTAGCAAGAAAGTGTATTACTGGACTGTGAGTGAGTGATAATTTAGCCAAAATGGTTAATTATTTTCTTTTTCCACAGGGAGATTTAATTATAACATTAGGTAGCTGCAATAAACTTACGGAAGTGAATGGGCAGTGTTAAGTAAAATCTCTTAACCATTTTCATTGTCCATTTAGTGCTACTAACCTGAGCCCTTCCAGCCCCTTCCTCTGTTATTAATCAAATGTGAGGCTTTGGCAGCTGAACACAAGCACAGCTTTTTAAATGTATAATACAATTTAGGTTTTCTTTGCTGTATTTTAAATGGGATCAAAAATTTTGAAGAGGATTTCTTCTGTTTCATTAGATTCTTGTTTTTCATCTCTTTCCAAATGGGGAAAATGAAGTACAGCAGTTTTCAGGTTCTCAGTATGTTTTCAAGAATTTGTAAAACATCTGCTTATGAATTGACTGCCATTTAAAGCTTTGCTAAATGATCTGTCATGTACATTTCTTTAAGCTGTTTATTCCTGTTGGAAATGTTAATTTCCGGTGTATTTTCTTTCTCTGACTAGTCCATACTGAAAGCTCATTAAGTAGTTTTTCCAATTAGTTTAAAAAAATGAAAATCACTGTGGCAATTTGAGGAAAATTTTATTATACTCTCAACATATTTCTACATGTTTGGTATCTCTTAAGATCTCAGGCTTTATCTCAAGAAGAAAAAATATTGCAGACAGGGCATTTGTTTGGCATTTGTTTATTGTATATGTCATGCAAAATGGAAAGGTACACTTTTTTTATATAAATTTATTTATTTTAATTGGAGGTTAATTACTTTACAATATTGTATTGGTTTTGCCATACGTCAACATGAATCTGCCATAGGGTACACTGTTTTTTGAAACCACTCAATGAAATCATTTTATTTCTACTTACACCATGAAGAAAAAAATATTAATTGTGTTGAGTGTTAGATCTAGAGTCCTGGATTTATAAATTGGAAACTGCCCTTTTGAATTATATATGTGGTTTCCCAGTGTCTTTTGTAGGATCTTGATTTAGGGTTCTGCTATAAATAGTTCCAAGAACATCTCTGAGTTCGTTTTGAAAGATCTAGTTGTATTAAAATTGAAAATGGGGATTACCCTGACTAGTAAAACAGCCTAGATTTTATAACTTGCCACTTCAGTAGCTTAAGTCACATTATTGTTTACAAGTTGTTTATCTGAGGCAATAAATTTAATACTTAGGGTTTGTACAGCATTTATTTTTCTTTCTGCAGTAGGATATATGATTATGACTTATCTGACCATCACCTCTATCTCCCATTCCACTTTGCTGTTTTTAAGCTTTCCTGGTTAAGAGCCTTTTACTTAAAAACTTGAATTATAACCTAGTTATAAGTTTTAAACAGAGTTGACTAATTTTATGAATTTAAGCAGAGTAAACAAAATTTCTTCAAACCTCAGACAATTTTAATCTTGAGGTAAAATTATTTAACATGCTTCTGTTCCCAAATACTATGTTATTAAGCATTCAGGTAGGATTTGTGTATAAATTAAATTCTGGCTGTACATTAAGTAAGATTGACCATAGAGAAGAATGTATCAAATAGTCTCTACTCCTATCAGCAACTTTGACTCTGATTGGAGAAACTAGACAGAAACAGGGAAATAGTTAAATACTGGGGCAAGTTCATTGTTCAAGACAACCATGGGAGAAATGTCACAGGCCAATATTTGATTGATTGACTTCTTACTGGCGATATGGGTATATGATTGAGTATGTGAACTTTTAAGCTGGGCTGATCATGTAAGAGTTTAAAAAATAATTTGTTAGAGCCTAGAATGGTTTAGGGAGGTTGGAATTGAGATGTCAGTCTATCAAGCATGATTAATAATAATAGAGCAGCTTGCTGATACATGGGAAAGATTCAGGCTAAGTCTAGAAAACTAGTAATATGGTTGGGTCAGCAACAATAGGGAGTCCTGAAAGGCTGGTTTTAGGCACGTGGGGAGTGAGGGTGGATAGTTAGTTGAGGGATATGGATATAAAGCAACAGTACTAATAGCAGTCATTTTTATTAGATACTTGAGACCAAGCATTCTGCCAAGTCCTCAAACAAACATTGTCTCATCTACTTTTCACCACAGACCATACTCTCACAGTGATACAGCCAGGGTTCTAGCCAGGCTTTTGTTCTAGCTAGGGCTTTTGGTCACTGTACTGTGATAACTCACTGTTTTCAGGAGACTGGGATGGGATTAAAGCTGCAAACCTGAGAAAATGTCTAGGTGGTGGATTTTATGAAGTTCTTGGGAAACATACAGGCCCTTGGCTCCAACCCCAGAAATTGTGGGATTTGTTACGACCAGCATGCATGGCCCAGGAGTCTTTGTTCTTTTACAAGCTCTCCAGGTAATTCTGATGTAGTAGTCTGTGTTCAGTGGTTGTGGGTTGAGCAGCATTGGTTAGAGAGTAAGAGTGTTGAAGTGTAAGCTTAGGGTAGTGTCATATTAAGGCATGGGAAAAGAAGATGATGCCAGAAAAGAAGTCTCAGGTAGGAGAACCAGAATAGTATTCAGACTGTGAAGCTGAGAGGAGCTTCCAGAAGATAAATTTAAAACTATTGAAAGGACAAGCAGAACGAAGCGGCAAATGCCATGGAATTTAGCACTTAATGTTGTCACAAGTAGTAGTTTTATTGTCATGTAATTATTTCCCCCAGATATTCAGTCTAAGTGTTTAATTTTACCTTATAACTGTCTGTGAAGAAGGGCTGCTGTTTAGTTTACGAAATGCTAAAGGGATACCAGAAAAGTTTTGTGGCTTAGCTAAGGGGTATATTGTCAGGAATTGATTGAGATATCCTTGGGTTTTCAGTTAATCTAAAAAATAACGTGATTGTAGTCTGTCTTAAAATTGAAAGTGATTTTGAGATTGAGTGTGTATATACACATGTAAGTAATTTCTGTGAATGAACCATTACTTTTGTCTACTACTAACTAGGTTACTGATAGGCTTGAGTGAGGTACAATGGACTTACAGGTAAAATTGAATGTATCTTTGGCTTGTAAATTGTTGAAAGATTTCCCATTTTGAATTATTGTTACTGGGTTTATCTTCAGTTGGTGTAGCTAATTATTTAATACGTCAAATATTCAAGTACTTACTATGTATCAAGCAGTATTCTAGGTCGTGGGATTATATTGGTGAGGAAAACAGACAAGTTCTTTATATCTCATGGAGCTTATAATCAAAGAAAGTGAAGTGAAAGTCTCTCAGTCCTGTTAGACTGTCTGTGATCCCATGGACTGTACAGTTCATGGAATTCTACCGGCCAGAATACTGGAGTGGGTAGCCTTTCCCTTCTCCAAGGGATCTTCCCAACCCAGGGATCCAACCGAGGTCTCCCGCATTACAGGCAGATTATTTACCAGCTGAGTCGCTCTTCCTGACCCAGGAATCCAACCGGGGTCTCCTGTGTTGCAGCCGGATTCTTTACCAACTGAGCTATCAGGGAAGGGAGGTCATAAACTAAGTCGGAGGCTTATTGCCAAGGACCAAGGGTTTAGATTGTGTTCTAAAGCTCAATGCAGAGGTTTTAAGCAAGGGGATCAAGTGATTTGGTCAAGATTTCGCTACATATCAAGAAAGGAACAAATGTCTTTCAGATCTCTTTCAGTTATTTCCAAGATCTAGAACAGTGCCTGGTATATAGTAGATACCAAAATATTTGAAGAATTAGTTAATTAGCTATACAAATTGAAGACAAAGGCAATATAAGTAGTTCAAAATGGGAAATCTTTCAACCATTAACACATCAAAGATAATATTTCCTTCAAAGATAGATTAGCATTTCAAATTCTCTGCAAGACTGTGAATATGTTCTTGCTTAGAGATAAGCATTGTTCTTTTATTTAAATATTAGAGGTTTAATTTCTTCTTCAGTCTCACAATTGTTGGCCATCCTGAGGTCTTCCTCATAAATCCTCATTTTCTCAGCATGTCAGTTTTCTTTCTGCTTTCAGCAAGTTGTCATGACAGTTTACACTGTAGTCACATATAGTTTCTGCTGTAACTCCAAAAAAGAGGCTAAATGAAAAACTTCCATACATAACCTTTTATTGCATTAATGTTCAGAGTAGAACTATTATTACAGGTAAAATGAACACTTTGAGGCACATATACATATATATTTTATTTCATGTTTTTAAGGAATTTTGGGAAAATTGTTTCATAAAATGTTTATTTTAGCATATAGAAACTTTCTCTCAGTTTTGCCTTGCTCCCAAGATAAGTGTATAGTTTATGTATATTCTTTTATAGAGAAACACTTCAATAAACTGCATTCTTTAGAATTCTTTTATAGCAGAGGTCTCAAACCTGGCTATGCATTAAAATCATATGAGGAATTTTAATATCAGTAGCCGGGAGACTCATCTAGGTCCAGTGGGGTTCCGCCAAGGTGCTAGTGTTAAGTGCTCACCTGATTCTAGTGTGTAGCCAAGGTTGAAAATCACTGCTCGAGAATCAAATCGTAAACATACTGACCAACACATGCACAATCAGCCTCTTAAAAATTGTTCAGACATCAAAACCAAAAACTTTCAGGGTGAATTTGGATTCAGTGCAGTGTGTATATTGTTTAGCCTTGTAGAATTTCTGCTGTTGAAACTGCGATCCTCAGACCAGCAGTAATAGCATCACATAGAAGCTTGTTAAGAAATGTAGAACTGGAAGCCCTCACACAAACCTATTGAATGAACTCAGATTCTCCAAGTGATTCCTCTACTGGAAAGTTTGATAAGTACTTACTAATATGTAGATATATAAATGTTTAGGGTAGTAAAAGTTGGTGATTAGCATCTTATCCCTCATGCATAAGATTCTCAGATTTGTGCATTAGTCAAGGACATGTACTTTAAGGATTAAAAAAATACTTTTCATTAAGAAAAGTAGGTACAAGAGTTCATAGATAGTGAACTCTAGTGACCAGAAAATTACCAGAGGTCTCTGCCACCAAGACATGGGAGGGTTATCTTATCTATCCTAGTTGGTTTGCTTGCTGAGTCACTTCAGTTGTGTCCGACTCTGTGCGACCCTTTGGACTGCCGCCTGACTCTGTCCCTGGGATTCTCCAGGCAGGAATACTGGAGTGGGTTGCCCTGCCCTCCTCCAGGGGATCTTCCTGACCCAGGGATTGAACCCATGTCTCTTGCATTGGCACGTGGGGTTCTTTACCAGTAGTACCACCTGGGAAGCCCATCCTACTTAGTTGGGTCTTGACTATTTTGTTACATTTAAATATGTTTTTTCTCTCCCTCCTATTCTGTTCTAGTCCATTCTTTTCATTGTAAGATAGAGCATGTTCTTTTTTGATAGATACAGGTGAGAATATTTGAGACTGTACTGATAGATGCCCCATAATTTAGGAAATTGGTAGAGATGGATTCAGAGCTTTCTATGGAGAGCATAGATATGGACAGGATTGAGGAGTGGTTCCTGATTGCTTTTGTTGTTTAGTCATAGCACAAAAGTAACTTCATTAAGAAACTGATTTTCCTCACATAGCAATAAGAATCTAATTATGTTAAAGCTCACAGTGACAAGTAATAAACATATATATTGAAGAGAATGGACCAATGTGAATGTTCAGAAAATACTGTGAATTGCATGGTATCAATTTATTACAGAAATGCTCTTTTTTAATGCCTAAGTTTTTAAGGTAAAAGATTCTAAAGTACATTAACCAAGCAGCCATGTTGATACCAAATGAGAAATTGCAGCCAGATTATTCTCATGTCTCACAGTTTTTCAGTTGGCATGTATGTTTTAGAGGGATTTTTCATCAAGCACAGCAATGTCAGCATCTTTAGAAAACTTCTTTAGGGTTCATTTATGATTTATAGATTCCTCCTGAGACATGAGAAGTGTTTTTTTATTTTTCAGTGGAAATTTACCTGTATCATTTATTTCTCCCAACAAATTTTACTTACGAAGTTTACCCTTTGCAGTGTTAAAAATCTTACTGAAAATTCATTCCACAAAAAGGATGAAATTCATCTGAACTTTAAGGTTTGGTGGTTGAAAATACTTTATGTCTGTGATACATGTTCTTTAATACATTAGCTTAAAGGTATTGTGAACCTTCAAAGACACATTTTCTTTTATTTGCTGCTTTTTAAGTGTAGAAGTGTCTGAAGCCCTAATTTAAAAAAAAATTTAACACATGGTGTTAGATCTACCCTCCTTTATTTTCTTTTACTAGCCAAGTTTAAAGGAGGGAGCATTTCAAGTATAGTAATTGGTTAAATGTCTTTTTTTCCTCCTGGGTTTCTTTTTAGGAACTACTGACAATCAAAAACCTATAGCCGACTTTGGGATATGGCTTTATTATTCAGCAACTAAAAGATGAGTTCTAATTGGCAGACTTCTGGCATTGGCACTTGTCCTTCTGTTTCTATAGAAACTGGGTTGGAAGTCAGAGCTGCACAAAGGGAAAGGGTAAGTTTCTTTTAAACTCCATATTTATAAACCCATATCTTATTAACTGTGGCATGGTATCAGTTTTCACATGAGGATATATACGTTCATGAACTAGAACTCAAATATGAATTACTGATTTTTACTTGAGTGGAAACTGACATCAAGTCATTAAATGTAATAGGAGGGTTTAAATATGGATTTAATATTCTCATGACTCTGACTTCACATATCTTGAAGCAATGAACTCAGTATGATAATTCTCACTTTTCAGCTATATCTTAATTTCGGGGTGATAAAGTTGGTTTTTATCCTCTTAGACCACTCTGTTGTACTTTTCTGGTAAGTGAAAATTGGGGAATAATGCATACAGAGGACATTTTAAAAGTCTGCATGAATTACAAGTCTCTGGGACAAAGTCTGATTCTTTCCATTATAAAGCAGGTACTGTATACTACTGACCAGTTTTTTTAGCCTCTCTCTTCTCTTAGCCAAACAGGATGAGATCGTCTGTTGGGCACATACATATGTTCTCATCCAGGCAGACACCCATTAATCGTAGAACCTAAGACACCTGCCACTTGGTGAGTCATCTTATTACTATGGCTTCAGAGGACTGTGCTGCATAGCTGGGGCATTTAGGCTTGAAATGGCTTAATCAACTGTGGTAAAGTCCTCTGTTCTAGAGGTTGGTATACGTAAATATACTGAACTCTGACTAGCTTTGAGATATTGAAGGAAGGTTATGTTAGCTCTAACTCTTTAAAACTTATCTGTCATTTCCTTGGTCCTGAAATACTACTCTTAAAGGATAGATTTCTCTTTTCCTTGCTAAAAGAACGTTGATGTGTTGACACCAACCAAAGAAAGGGACATCTTGGCTGTTTTTGGCCCAGTTTGTCTGTTTTGTAAAAATAGTGTAAAAGTGAAAATTGGAATTTTTTTGGGTGTGTGTGTTTGTTTATGTCATGTCTGACTCTTGCGACCCATGGACTGTAGCCTGCCAGCCTTCTCTGTCTGTGGGATTCTCCAAGCAAGAATACTGGCATGGGTTGCCATTCACTTCTCCAGGAGATCTTCCCAACCTAGGGATTGAACCCAGGTCTCCTGCATTGCAGGCAGGTGCTTTACCATCTGAGCCACCAGGAAAGTTAATTCAGTTTTTGAAATTTCACTTCACAAGTCATTGATCAGTTAATGCCTGAAAGTGGATTTTCATTAAAAAGTGTATGCCTCTATTCCTTAAGTATTGCTGTGTATCCTATTTGTCTTTGCTTACTAGCCCTTGAATGATATAAAAGAAATTTAATTTGTGATTCTTGGTAAATGTAGCTTCAAGTATCCAGACATCCACACGTGTGATTACTCCTTGGTAAGAGTGGCCAACTTGTCCTAGTTTTAAAACTGAGAGTCCTAGGTCCCAGGAACTCCCTGATTTCCAGGCAAGCCAGACAGTTGGCTCTGTCTGGAGCCCCCGTCTTATCCTCTGCATCTCTGAAATAGCCTCACTAGGTTGTTACTGATCATCGTTTTGGATGAAAGTAGATTTTTATGATGTGTTAGTCAGAATGTACAAGAGAGTAAGTTCTTTTTAGGAAATGATTGTTTTTATTTGTCTCAGTGATCCTAGGTAATGCCAGCTTCCCTCTCATAGAAATAAAACATGAATTTTAATCTGATTTATTTAAAAGATGATTCCAAGGGCTTTTTTTGTTTTTTTGTTTCTATATATGAAGACTATGGGTAATAAATGTGAGACATTTAGGTAGATGCTTATGGTGCATGAGTAGCCAAATGAGGCAAATATATGGACATAAAGCCTCATACAAGCTTTTTCTGTCTTAAGTGAATCACTCAAGGTTTTTTAAAAGTATTGGGTTTTGGTTTTAAATTTAGGTCCTCAGGTTTGGATTCTGTTTCTTTTAAAAATTACATCTAAATTCGAATATTAGTACACCGTGTTTTTTTTTTCTCCTCATGGAAAAAGCTAATTTTACAATTAGGCAAGTTTATGTACTAAGGAGCTGATTTTTTGCAGATAAACAGATGGCATCACATATGTTAATGTCCCTAGATTATTTGAAAAATACCACAGATTATTTCAGTCCATTTAAATATAATTGTTTCTTTTATTAAATTTTAAACTCATCATCAAAGAAAAGCCAGGGGCTATGATCTAATCAACATTATTAATTAGTATTCACAATTGGCTCCCTTAGGATTAGCTTTGTAACTTTAGACAAATAACTTGGTCTTAATTTGCTTTTGTTCCTTAGGTATAAGATAGGAATATTAATTATCCATCTTCCTCACGGGATTG
>SJYQ01096740.1:17064-32076 GCA_006410935.1 Redunca redunca
ATTGACATGATGCTGATGAAGTAATAGATGGGAAAGAACGTTTAAAACTTAAAAAGTACTATAAGGTAGAGTTTTAGTACCAGAAACAGTATTTCATGAACAGCGTATATAGAAAATTCCTTTTACATTAATGGTATGGCATTTCTTAGAGTTAGAACTGCTGGAAATAGTTATCTTAATAGTTTTAAATAACTCAGTAAGTGTGAAGAAAGTATTGAACTTTTGTGTTGAAAAGTTCCAACTGAACTTTTACATTCAGATTATCATGGCTCTACTAAATATATATGTATTTATAGGTAATTCTTATACTTTATAAACATTTCAACTAATATTTTGTATTAAGGAATTATAAGTGGCCCATACTTAAGCATTACCTTCTTTGGTCAGGGTTGGTGAATATTGGAAGACTTTAAAATGTTCATTATTTTTTAATAACTACATTTTTACTGTATTGTAACAGATGTTTTGTGGCTTTGTTTGTTTTGATTCTTAGATATTTTGCATCCTCTTTTTCATTTCAACCTAGATATTAAAATGATGCCAATTTGAGTTAGAACAAATTTATTATAAGATAACTGCTTGCAATTAAATTAACTCCATAATCTTGTATACTGCCAAGAAGCCAAGATTGTCTAAAGGAAAGTGTAGGGTTTTCTGTTAGTTTGTGTTTGAGTTAGGACTCCTCTACATACTGGGTGTTTAATTTCTTTGACCTTAGTTTTATTTATTTGTAAAATGGTCATCATAGTATTTTCTTCTAAGGGTTCTGAAGATTAAATATAAAATGTATCTGCCTCAGTGACTGGTATGTATTAGATGTTGATATAAGGTTATTCACCAGCCTACTTCTGCAAACACATGCGAAGTCTACTGTTTGTTTCCTCTTTGTCCCATGGGATATCTTTTTTTTTGGCTGCACCCCATAGCATGTGGGATCTTAGTTCCCAGATCAGAGATCAAATCTGTGCCTCCTGCATTGGAAGGCAGAGTTGTAACCACTGGACCACCAGGGACCCTACCCCCAACCCCCTTCCACTTGGGATATCTTGGGAAAGGTGTACTCTTTTGCTTTTCTTGAAACCCTATATGTGTCTGAGATAATATTTCTAGATTATGGTTACTTTAAAATGTGTTGACATCTTATAATATTGTTGTGTTCAAGGGCAGAAGTAAATAGGAATATTTTAAGTTAATTTTTAGTACAATGAGTACATTAGTTATGAAGTCTTTAGCTTCCTGTGGTCTGGGGATTCACCCTTTCTTGATCCACCCCACCCAGATTTAGAGGGGCCTATTACCACTGAGTAGGATGAAGAGCTACTCAGTTGTGTTTGAGTCATGAAGCCTGGGTAAATCAGAATTCAACTTGGAGTTTGTTAGTTGGTTCTACTTTTACTGTTTTGTTAATGTTTTTTGTTTTTGGCTGCACAGTGTGCAGGATCTCAGTTCTCCAACCTGGGATTAAACCCAGGCCATGGTGATGAAAGCCCAGAATCCTAACCACTAGTCCACCAGGGAACTCCGTTTAGTTGGTTCTACTTATAATGTATAGTTTGCTTTCATTGGAGAAAAGAATCTAGTTGTCCTAGGTAGTCAGTCTTTTGAGAACTATTTTTGCTCAAAAGGGAAGCTGGGGCGGATTAGAGTGGTTCCTAGTAAGTCACTGATTTTTTAAATCTTGTGTTTTGATGTAGAAAGAAGAAAGGAAATTGGTGGCTACTCTCTCTGAAGAGTTTTTTGCTTGGTACAAGTATATTTTCATTTAATCCTGATAGTGAGGTAGGTTGGGGGTATCCTCATATTACAGAGGAGGAAATTGGGACTGAAGAGCAGTTGAGTCCCTAATTTTCATGAAGTTACACAGTAACAAGTAGCAGAGCTTGGATTTATTATTATTGCTGTTTGTGTGAGGGGGTACTGTTTCTGACTATTCATATTGTCTTACATCTAAAATGTAAAAAGACTATTAGACATTAACATCTATGTGTAAAACCTATACATTTTAAACATGACCAACTACAGTTTTTAAGATAACCTAGACTTGAACTCAGATAAATTTGGTTCCAAAATTGGTGCTGGACCTGTTGATCTTGCAGACTGATGCCAAAGATTGACATATCAGCTCATATAGTGCTCTGTTAAAAGTCAGATGAGATTCCAGAGGAGAGAATGACTTCATGCTGTGAGAGGTTTTCCAGAAGTCTTTGGTGAGTCAGATTGTGAAGGATAAGCGAGACTGTTTGGTGGACAATGGGAAGCCATTGGGGTTGCAGCTGGTGGCACAAAGGTACATGTAGAGAGTGGGAGAGTGCCACATTTTGGAGCTAAAACCAGGCTTTCATTTTGGGATTTTTCTCTGTAGGGAATTAATAGATACTTTAAAGCAGAGAGGAATAGAAAGATGGAATAGTAATAACAGAAGCTGAAGGAGATTCTAGAGAGACTGGTATTGCAGAGAACACTAGGATGGTTTTTAAGAAAACATCTTAGTTTGTCTCCCATTAAGAGCCACCTATTCAACTTTCATATAAAACTTGTTCTAAAGTTGTGTCTACATAGTGAGCTTGACCATTTCAGATAATTAAATACAGTGGAAAAATAACATTGGATGGATAGAAATAGTATTCAGAAACGATCTTGAAATAAAGTTTTCTTGTTTGGGTTTTTATCAGTTCTTATTTATGTTTTATTGCACAGCAAAACATGTTTATTATAGAAAATTTAAGAAACAAAATAATGAAAAGAAAACAAAGATTATCTCTAGTTAAGAAGCAAACTGTTAAGTTGCTATTATTCTTTTCTTACCACTAGTTAGACGTTCTTCAGAATGCTAAAGCGAAAAAGAATCTTAAAAAACTTTGTGATTCACCTTCTCATTTTATAAATGAGGGTACTTCTGTGCTTTTTCTTCCAGTGACTTTTAGTTTAGATTTTCTTTTAAGCTCTCACTTGACTGCAGTCTTCTCTCTTTGTTGTCACACTGTTTTTCCATCTTTCAGCCAATGGTATGAAGAAAAGGGAAACTGAAGAGAGGAGATAGCATGTGCCTGAGAAGTAGTAGGAGCCGGTGTATGTCTGGGTATAATCATATAACCAGCCTATAAGGAAGGAAGAATTTCTATTAATGATGTAAATCTTGCCATTAGTAGTTCTCAGCCATGAACCATTGAAGGAAGGAGCCTCCTGTAATTAGTCTGTATTGTGACCATTAGAAAGTCAAGCTGCTTACTTGTCTTATTTTCTGTTGAAGCTGAATCAGTTCCATCTGAGTTAGTGGTTTAAACCTTGGCGAAAAAGTAATTGTGGACCCAGAGCCCATCTCCAGTGTTATAATGAAAATTGGAGAAAATTGGGAACACACACCATTTCATTTTACAATTATTCTTATAAAGAAAAAAAAAAACCTGAACTATTTTCCAAGGAAAAAAGTCTTTAGCTGATTATTATCTTTTTTCCTTCACTGAACAAACATTTGAGTTCTTACTGTGTTCCCAGCAATGTGCTAGGTGTTGATACCATAATGAGCCAAACTAGACATGGCACCTGCACTCATAGTTTAGTGGGGCTTTAGGTATTACACCTGTAATAAGGGCTATGCAGGGATGGTTCAGGTGAGAACAAGTGAAAAGGAACTGACTTGGCCAAATGGGTTAAACAATGACAGTATTTCTCCCTGAAATCAAAGTGTTCTTTTAAAACAAGAATTGAGGGGTTCTCAGAATCATTTGGTTGATGGCACATACTCAAATCACCCTGGTAGCTCAGATGATAAAGAATCCACCTGCAGTGCAGGAGACCCAGGTTTGATCCTTGGGTTAGGAAGATCTGGAGAAGGGCATGGCAACCCACTCCAGTATTCTTGCCAGGAGAATTCCATGGACAGAGAGGCCTGGCAGGCTATAGTCCATTGGATCATAAAGAGTCAGAAACGACTGAGCGAAAAAGACTCACACACCAGAACTTCTTAAGTGAAATGCCCCCCCTTTTTTTTAAGTGAGTTTGGTGGCAAGGAATATTAGTACAAGGTACCAACATTTATATATTATTGCAAAAGTCATTCCTATGAAAAAGGCAAAAGTCTCAAAATTATTATGAAAGGGCATCCCAGGTGGTGCTAGTGGTAAAGTACCTGCCTGCCAATGCTAGAGACACAAGCGATGCAGGTTCAATCCCTGAGGATCAGGAAGATCCCCTGGAGAAGAAAATGGCAACACATTCCAGTATTCTTGCCTGGAGAATCCCATGGACAGAGGATCCTGGTGAGCTACAGTCCATTCAGTCGCAAAAAGTCAGACACGACTGAAGTGACTTAGCACATTGTTAAGAAAATAAGTTTGACCTCAGATTCCCTAAAAAGGGCTCAGGACCTCTAGGGGTTCACAGTCTTTTCTAGATTACGGTATGCATACTATGTTTGTAGATGCAAACTTATAATAATATGAGTTTTATAAGTATTTATATTTAAAATCTTAAAAAACCTCAAGACAAGGCTATTATTCTGATCATTTATTCAAAAAATTTTGGTATCGTATGCAAGCACAGTTCTGGGTACTAAGACTATATCTGGATAAAAATGGATGAAAATACCTGCCTGCATGGAACTGACGTCATTTCTTTTGATTTTCACTTATATCTTGGAACATGATTTCTCACTGGCTGGGTCTGATTAAAATAAAATTTGTATCTGATTGTGTATGTCTTTATCTCCTATCCTGTCCTCTGTTCTCTTAGTTGGCTCTGATAAATACTTTTAATTTTTGTTTCTTTGCTTTATTAGCTTTTTGTTTCCTTTTCTAAATGTAATGAATAAATGGAATGTTTTATTTAAATTCAGCTAACTTTAAGTTGCTTCTACTTACTAACTCCTTGCTTGATGAGTGACCTCAATTAAGTGTTTCTTGGAGATAAGCATAATAGTGAAACCTACTCACATGTTTTTGTATTATGTTGATTGACCTTTAGATATCTAAGAAACAAATAACCATTCTATTAACTTTTCTAGAAATGCCTATAAAGGAGAAGCTGGATATCAGCAGCACCCCCTTTTATCCTTTGTCACTCCTCCCTTAGTCCTTTAGAGTGAATATACATAACAGGTGTATTAGAAGTTATACTCTGGGAAAAGACTAGAAGTTCTTGGACAAGGAGGTAGCTAGTGCCGCAGAAGGGTCAGGAGAATAAAGCTAAAAATAGTGAAAATGAGTTGTTTTATAAATCCTAGAGGGACTTAAACAGTTTGAGAGAAAACTGCCTATAAAGCCATTCATTTCACACACATTTAAAGTCAGAATCTTGTTTCTGAAACATTAAAGATTAAGATATATTTAGTATATTTTCTTAGGGCAGGGAATTATTTAGCATCCTATAGAATTCCTTCCATGCAAAAGTTGTATTTCCATGCAAAGATTGTTTTTTTTTAAAATTATTATTACTATTTTTTGCTGTATTATGTGGCTTACAGGATTTTAGTTCCCCAACGAAGGATTGAACCCAGGTCCCTGGCAGTGAGAGCATCAAGTCCTAACCACTGGACTGCCTGGGAATTCCCAGTGCGAAGTTTAATGGAACAGTTTGTTTTAAATCTATTTCTCCTGTTCATGCTTGAGAATTGAAAGACTTGCATATTTTAAAATTATTTCTCTAAGATCGAATTGCCATTCAGTAGGATATTAATGTGCAGTTGAATAGTTAGTTTTATGATGCTGTTTATAATAGCAAATAGGTGAAAAGTGAAATAGACTAAATTGTATTATTATTAATTAGTTGTCCTGTGAAAGTATTAGCTTCATAATCAAGGTAAATGTGGGGCTTCCCTGGTGACTCAGGGGTAAAAAATCTGCCTGCCAACACCGGAGATGTGGATTTGATCCCCTGGAAAAGGAAATGGCAACCCACTTCAGTATTCTTGCCTGGGTGATTCCATGGACAGGAGGGCCTGGTGGGCTATCATCCATGGGTTTGCAGAGTCAGACTCGAGTTAGTGACTAAACAACAGCTAGCTAAGTTAAATTTATAGCTTCATTGTTCTAACCAAACATCTCTCTTTTGTTGGAACAATTAGCTTTTCCCCACCACTGAAAGTAAAAAAGACTGTATAGGGAATTCCCTGGTGGTTCAGTTGGATTCCGTGTTTCCCCTATGGAGTGCAAGGGAAATAAGATCTTGCATGCTGCCAGACACAGCCAAAAACAAACAAAAAGATGGTATATTTGGTTTGATTTTATTAGATCTTTGTACTTTTTTAATAATAGCATGAAATAGCTGTATACAAATGTACTTCAACCCTAATGAGTTTCAGGGTTACTGTTGGTAGTTTGGAAATCACTGCATTCTAATCTGGAGAAGGCAATGGCACCCCACTCCAGCTCTCTTGCCTGGAGAATCCTATGGACGGAGGAGCCTGGTGGGCCGCAGTCCATGGGGTCGCTAGAGTCGGATGCGACTGAGCGACTTCACTTTCACTTTTCCCTTTCATGCATTGGAGAAGGAAATGGGAACCCACTCCAGTGTTCTTGCCTGGAGAATCCCAGGGATGGGGGAGCCTCATGGGCTGCCGTCTATGGGGTCGCACAGAGTCGGACACGACTGAAGCGACTTAGCAGCAGCAGCAGCATTCTAATCATTTTTAAAAGGAAATACACACATAAATTGACATTTAAGACTGGGTTTCTCTGTGGTCATAGCAAAAGCATTGTGAATGGCAGAGAATACCAGCTACAGTCTAGGAAAGCATGCATGGATCTGAGCCTCCACTCCACACTAGGGAATACTGTATGTAGTCAACATTGTGAGGAGTACACTGGCTACTGGTGCAGATTTCCTAAGCTGAAGTGCCCTCTAAGCGTTTCCTTAATGTTTCCAGACTACCTGTGCCAGATACACTTAAGATGCATGTTAATTGTGCAAATTCACTGGCTTCTAAGCATCTTCCTCCTAGGCGGCACCCAGTTGATTCTTATGTACAATGAAGTTGGTGTCCAAATCCTTATATCTATAACTGTGTAACCTTTGTTCTGGACAGAAATGTCAAATAATGTTTCCTGTGATGATTTAAAACAACTGGGGAGATAGGACTCAGCTTCCTTAAACAGTTTTGAAAACCAGTTTTCTTATAGGCAAAAAGGATTAGAATCTTTCAAGATTGGTGTTTAATATAGTATTCTAAATTCATTTTTTAAAATGTCATCATTTTAAAACTATCATTTTATGGGTTAAACCATACATGTTTAAATATGACTCTGACATCTTGCCTAAAAAGTATTCATGTCTGTGGTAGCTCAGAAGGTGATTTTTAGCTGGGTTTATAAATCCTTTACAGTAGGATTACTACTGTAAGTTTATTATTGGTCATTTTGTTAAGATTTAAAATACTCCTAAAAGGCCCTTAATTCCAAAGTTCCTTGATAGCAGTTCAAACTAGTTGAGAATTCTGTAAGTGATTTGCTGTTGTTGAACTAGAGCTCCTAGCTAGCTATTGGGCTGTAGCATAGTGCCAGACTTCTGAGGTACAGAGATAATGATCTTTTCACATTCCTGGGGTCCTGGCTATTAGCAGCCTTGTCATTTTACTTTGGGTGTGCTGTACAAATATTTCCTATATGTGCCATGAGGGGAGAAAGTCTTGGGAAACATGGTTTAGCAGATATAAACCTGTGTCTTTTAAGATAGGAGCTCCATAAAGACCCTGTGATAGAAGTTTGCTTGGAAGATTTACTGGTAGTGCTTTAATTATTGGTTCTGTGTTGTAAATTTTATTAAGAGGATTTTGGTCTGTGTTAGGATGTTGAAACTTGATTTCTTGGCCTTGCCAGGGAAGGACTACCTCCTCCTCTTTTTTTTAAACCACAGTAGAGAGCTGTTTGGAATTTGTTTTTGATGTTTTTATAGGGATTCATTAATCTTAAGGATACTGAATCAAAGTAAAATTCTGTGAGGTTTGTTGTTTATGGGGAAAATAACCACTGGATAAATGATTTAAATCATAAATAAATCAAAATAAATGATTTGTTTTCTTTTGCCTCTTCAGAGTATAATATATTCTTCAGGATTTGAGGGATAAGGAGCTTTGTTCTGCCTTCTTACTTGTCCCCCATATCCTTAATATCCAAAAGGGATTTATAGCAGACCAAAAGGTTGTTTGTGTATTTGTTTTCCAAATAAAATTTTAGGCCATAGAAAAATTCTCAACTGATAGGCTGAGATGACTGGTAAAACTATAGAGGGCATGGTTGATAAAAGTTTGAGTGAGGACTGGGTGGAATATTTGTTTAACATTGTATCTGAAATAAGGATGGAATAGAGGTAGGAAATGATCTCTCATTTCATGAAGAGATGCACTTTTTGCATTAGTAGAGAGACAGGCTTAGATGGATGAATTTCCATTTTAGTCATTGTCTTCTCTTGTAAAACACAGATAAAATTTAATGCAAAATTAACTAATTTTGTTCCATGGTATTTCTGATGAATTGTGAGGTTGAAAAATGATAGCGAGAGAGAGAGACACGTTCTAGACTAAGTCCTAGTGTTAAGTCCTGGCTATGCTTTATGAAACAAACAAAAATAAATGAACAAACCAAACAAACATGTAGATGCAGAGATCAGAGTAGTGGTTATCATAGGTGAAGGGGCACGAGGGGAGGGCTAAATGGATAAGAGAGATCTCAACTGTATGGATGGAAAATAAATTTTTGGTGGTGAAAACACACTTATCTCTGACATTTTAAGTGAGTTTTCAGACACTTATTAGTGATTCAAATATATATTAAAATATATTTTAGCTTAATATATGTATTTATCATTTGGGAAATGGAGGGGCAGGTGGAAGAAGGGAACTATACTCAGTTTGTCTTATAGGCAGCTAATATGGGCCATTGGTGTTTTTATTTTCAAATGAAACTGAACAGTCCATAGCATTTTGAGCTCACATGTCAAATCCCTAGGGTACAAGATTAGGAATTTCACATAAGTAATGTATATCTGTCTTGTATTGATACATTGGAGAATATGATTATATACTTGCTTTTTGCCCAAAGCACTGTTTTTGTACTTATATCGCTAACAGGGGTCTATTAGAAATGTATATTATGTTTTAAAAATATTAATATTTTTTATTTTTTTTTTACAACCTTTCAAGCTTCCGTCTTGGTGTTAGTGTGTAGTTCTGGATGCCATCTACCAGCAAAAAAAAACAGAATTTGGGTTTGGATGAACAGTGACGTTTGACCTACACTTGGGTCAGCTGACCCATTCTGAAGCAGGTCATGTTGTTAACTAAAATTGAATTTGTTGCTGAATAGTAACAAGAATAGGGAGGGCTGTGGGGTAGAGTGGGCAGAGTGATCCCTTGTGGGGAGTGTTTGTGTGTGTGTGTGGGGATTAATTTTTGAACTCCCAGTTTTAATCCCTGTCAGTTTTAGCCAAGATCTGATAAATAATTTTGTTGCTACTGTAGTTCTTAACAATTATGTGTTATAAAAAGTGTATATATAATTTTCTTCTTTAAACATTTTTTCTTAAAACATTTTTTTAAAGAAAATAGGTTCCTTGGGTGTCCTATGCTTCCCCACCTCCCCATCCCCTGCACCTTTCCTTGAGTTATTAAAATATGCTGTATAGGACTAACTTGTTTTTCTTTTTCATTTCCATACAGGAAGGAGAAAATTATTGTTCATGTACCATTTTTAACTAGTCTTTTGACTGAGGATTATTGTGAAACATTTTACTCTTTGCTCGATTGCTCACTTGTAATACCTGTAATTTTTATAGGAATTTCAACTTTTCTAATTTGATAGTAACAAATCTAGGTAAGTATAAAATGAGGATCTCATACAGTTCAGAAGATCTGAGTTTGATTTAGAAAAATATTTTGTAACCAGTAAGCCTTTCAATTTAGTTAAAGCTAAAGACAATAATGTAACTGTCCATACCAGATCAGAGATAAGTGGATCTGCAAATCACTATTTCTGATATTCTTAAGTAGTTGCTGCTGGAAGTTAGGGACAAATATAACAGCCTTTGTAAAATCCTCTTTGTCATTTCACAGAACAGTGACTTACAGGAGCAAGGACTATCTTGAAATCTCCCTTCAACAGGATGCCTAGCTCAACTTTGTAGTCAATGAGAGATCATGATACAGAGAAGGAAACTTAACTGAATTATATATCAATTATCATAATCTTGTTTAAGATACTCTGAGCAACTCCCAGACTAAAAATCTATACTTAAGCTTTTAGCAACAGCCTTATCACTTCCTTTAACTTTTTTTGTAGAACTTATAAAATTTATGATTGCCTACATAGTATTCTGAAAGTTAGCAGATAAAAATTCTACCATGAGCTCTGTCTTTATCCTTAGATATGGTGCTAGGATATTGTGGATATTGGGTACAAAAGGCTTGTAACTTTTCTTTTGACTCACAATAAGAAATGTATTTATATCATATATATATATATTTTCTATTACATAGGTGTGTGTGCTTGTGAAATAAATTTCACAATAAAGTAATGCACTGTGTTTTCTGATCTGCTCTGTGGTCCTTTTTTATTAAAAAAAAGAAAAAATTTTTTAAAGACCAACAAATTAGTTTTGAAACCCACACGTACATCTATAGCTTTTTCCTTTTAAGTAATACTCCTCACAAAGCTTGTATTGTCTTCCCATACATTGAACTGTTTAAACATTTTAAATGTATACAAAAATGTGTATCTCTAAACATGTAGTTTTCTTACTTGCTTTTATCATTTGAATAATATATTCTGTGCCCTGGTATTTGTTACCTCCGATGTTTTTGGCTTAACAGACTTAGAAAGTTCCAAAGTTTCTTTGGCACAGTGACTGACCTGGATACAAGACATAGAGTAACTCTGCTTGGAGCCTCTAGTGTTTAGTCATTTTTTTTTTTTTACCACTCCCTGCTATATAATAATTCTGGGCTATAAAATTCTCGCCTGTTTTCCAGTTATGAAGTATTGGCCAAGTTAGACCTCATGGAAAGAGGTGTGTTCATAAATTCAAATCAGGACTTAGTTGTATATTTGTGTACATTTTTTCTTTAGATAGATATACTGAAATTTAACCTCAGATTAGTGGTACCTTTTTTTTTTACCTTCAGTAATAATTTCTTTAAGTTTTTATATTTTTTCTTTTGATATTTGCCTTTCTCAGTCTCAAGTTTATAGAAGTGCAAATTTTATGTCATTATAAAACATATTAAAAAATGGGGCAAGATCAGACCCTTTTTCTGTCTTACTTCAGGACTGAGGGAAGCAAAAGTAATTTTTAGATTGGGTTCCTTATTGTGGATGATTAGAAATGCTGTAGTAATTTTTAATTCTGCATACTATAATTCTTTTACTAATGTCTTATATAGTATATTCTATATACTGTAATTCTTACAGGTTCTCAGTAGTTGAGAACCTATAGCACTCGGAGATGGCAATGGCACCCCACTCCAGTACTCTTGCCTGGAAAATCACGTGGATGGAGGAGCCTGGTAGGCTGCAGTCCATGGGATTGCGAAGAGTTGGACACAACTGAGCGACTTCACTTTCACTTTTCACTTTCATGCATTGGAGAAGGAAGTGGCAACCGACTCCAGTGTTCTTGCTTGGAGAATCCCAGGGACAGGGGAGCCTGGTGGGCTGCCATGGGCTGCCGTCTATGGGGTCGCACAGAGTCGGACACGACTGAAGCGACTTAGCAGCAGCAGCATAAGATAATAAGGCTTAAGTCTGTTTCCTAAAAATATTTGTGTGTGAGTAGTTAGTCTTTTAATAGTCTTATGTTCCAGTAGATAAAAAGTGAATGTAAAACAATGCTTCGGTCTTAAAGTTTATTAAAAACAGAACTCCCCTAAGTTTTACTATACTTATACTTAATGTGTCTCTAGTGGCCCCACATGTCCTCTGCACAGATTCTGGCATTTAGTCTTACGGCACGTCTGAAGAGCAAAGGGATCAGGCCTGAGGTTTTCAAGCTCTGTAATGACTGATGTTTAGATAAAAGGTGCTAGTAATTTTTTTGTTTTTTGTTTTTTAAGCATCATATATCTTTGGGCATCTGATAAAACTCTGGATTGTCTCTCCAGAGAAGTAGATACATACACAGGCTCTGCTACAAGACTCAAACCTGCTTAGTGCACATCTGGTGAATTAACCCTCAGATTCTCCTGGTTTCATAATGGAGTTGTGCGAGTTGGTACATGAACAGCAGAGATGATCATCAGTTTCTTTTAACTATCTAATATTGTTATTTCATGTTACCATTAATCATGGATCAACATTTTGGTTCATTGTAATTGAAGTTTACTAAGGCTAAGCTGTTACCTGCTAAAGGTGGTCCAGAAAGGACAGCCATCCCAGCAAAGAAACTTGCAAGTCCCAAAAAGCTGTGTACTGTAGAATTCCCAGACAGATCAACCTGTAAGGATTAGAATCCAGTGTTAACCATATTGAGTGGTATTCTACAGGGAGTTTTACCTACAGAGGGATAAAATACTGTGTATGTTGTCTCAAGCTATGAACAGTTGGCGTCTGAGGTGGTTTGGATGGCATTCTACCCTGATATGAACCATTGGTTTTTATTTCTTTTTAAAAATCTTTTAGTTAGTTGGTTTGGGGATATTTTTCCCCCTGAGTCTCGCTGCTGTTTTCTGTTAGGAAATGATATTTACAGTTGGAGCTGATAGTAGTAGTCTTCAGTCCACCTATGGCTGAGTACCAACCACTGGTTTATAAGAAATCAGATATCACAGGAAGTTGATTTAAGTGTTAGAAACTTTTAATTTTTGCTTAAGTCTCGTAATACTCTTCACCACTTATGCTAATATTGATACCAGGCCCGAAGATTCCTGGGGATTATGTTCCAGCACACTGGGAACCTAATTCTAAGGACCCATGGGGTTCCAAGAAAAACGAAGTATTTCTACAACTCCATTCCATTCAGCTCTAGGATTTTATGTCGATTTGGGATAAAGATGGAGAGGAGTTAAAAGCACAATATCGCTGTTAAAGTATACAGAACTCTCAACAAGAAAGAGGTCATCACTTGTCAGGGAGCCCCTTTTTCTTTTAAGGAACTCTTCCCAGATGTATCCTAGAACCAAAGAAATTTCTGGAGCTGAAGTAAAGAATAGAAGCCTAACCTGGGAGACTGATAAAGTAGGATCCTTCTGTTCCCAATTTTGCTTTTCCTTCTTTCCTGTTCCACATGGCTAGTCCTCTCATATCCCTCTTTATAAGATAAGATGAATAGCTGGATAGGATGTAGCTACAAGGTTTCTGAGGCCTTGGGTATGTTGTTTTTGTTTTTAATTATGAAAGTAATACAAAGTATGTTTTCTCTTGGGGGAGATGAACTAAATGGTGTAAGAACATTAACAAGTGTGTCAACTCACCAGTACAGGAAGTATCAGTGCCAGGTAACCACCGGAAAAGACAGCAAAGGAGATGGTATAGGTCATAAGTAATGGAAATGTGGTGGCTAAAGGAGCTAGCAGGTTAGTGATGCCACAGAGGATGAGGTAAGACTTGTGGTAATGATACTTCTTGATCCAGTTTTGATCAGCAACCCATCCAGAGATAATCTGACTGACTGTTTCAATGATACCTGGAACAGTATTGAAAAGGTCTTATGTAATCCCAATTGCATTTTTCTAGCCCTTTTGAAAAATGTAAATGCATAAGGCATCTTTTCCTATGTTGTAAGACTTCATTCACCCTGTGGCTAGGACATATGAGGAAAAAAAAATGGTTTGATTTGTATTGGTTCAGTTCAGTTGCTCAGCTCAGTCATGTCTGACTCTGGGACCCTGTGGACTGCAGCAGGCCAGGCCTCCCTGTCCATCACCAACTCCTAGAGTTTACTCAAAGTCATGTCCATTGAGTTGGTGATGCCATCCGACCATCTCCCCCCTCTATTGTCCCCTTCTCCTGCCTTCAGTCTTTCCCAGCATCAGGGTCTTTTCCAATGAGTCAGTTCTTCGCATCAGGTGGCCAAAGTATTGGAGTTTCAGCCTCAGTCCTTCCAGTGAATATTCAGGGCTGATTTCCTTTGTATCAGTAGATTCTATCATTTTTGTACCTGTTCTAAACATTTAATAAAATACTGAAAAAACCCCTCCAGATTTGGGTGGAGGAGTCATCAAGTGTTTATTCTGATTGTGTTTGGAAAGCTTATACCACCAAACTGGGAATACCAGATTATAGAAGACCCTGGGCTCAGTAGGCCTCCCTTGAAGAGGTCCTACAGGTGAGGAAGTGAGATTTCTTGAGGATTAGTAGACCCACAGGTTAGTGTCTTAGGGAAGTCAAATGGTGGATGACTGGAGTATAAATAATAAAGTCTTACATTGGAAAAAATAATAGGTGTTGAGACACTTTCTTAAAATTGCATATGAAGTTTTGGTAATTAAGTCCTCCAAAGGTTATTATGGTTAACTTGAAAATATGTAGGACGTCTGGAAATGGGAAATCATGTTTTGAATGTTGGCTCTGTGGTGTAATTTGAATAAAATTTAAGAATAACATTTTTTACTGAGTTTCATGGTAATAGAACCTTCTTATCCTTTATCCTGTTATATGTAATGTACCAATTAAATACTGAAAGAGATTTTCACCAAGAGAAGCTTGAGCTGCAGTTTTTTTACTTAAGATTCTTCCTATGGTTCAAATGCAAATTGCCCCACAAAAAGGTATTTTAGATGCGTACTACCATCTCCATATCTGTTTTTACAGTTTTTTCCTAGAATGCATATTGAAACTATTATATTCTGGCCTTGTTGTAAAGCCATGCGTGCGTGTGCGTGCGTGTGTGTGTGTGTGTGTGTGTGTGTGTGTGCGCGCCTTGTTCTAAAGCTGTGTGTGTGTGTGTGTGTGTGTGTGTGTGTGTGTTTCAGTCATGTCCAACTCTTTGTGACCTTGTGCACCATAGCCTGCTTCTGGCCTTGTTGTAAAGCCGTGTGTGTGTGTGTGTGTGTGTGTGCGCCTTGTTCTAAAGCTGTGTGTGTGTGTGTGT
>SJYQ01096740.1:32108-62993 GCA_006410935.1 Redunca redunca
GTGTGTGTGTGTGTGTTTCAGTCATGTCCAACTCTTTGTGACCCTGTGCACCATAGCCTGCTTCTGGCTTTGTTGTAAAGCTGTGTGTGTGTGTGTGTGTGTGTCGTAAAGCCGTGTGTGTGTGCCTTGTTGTAAAGCCGTGTGTGTGTGTGTGTTTCAGTCATGTCCAACTCTTTGTGACCCTGTGCACCATAGCCTGCTTCTGGCTTTGTTGTAAAGCCGTGTGTGTGTGCCTTGTTGTAAAGCCGTGTGTGTGTGTGTGTGTGTGTGTGTGTGTGTGTGTCAGTCATGTCCAACTCTTTGTGACCCTGTGCACCATAGCCTGCCACACTCAGCTGTCCATGGGTTGCCTTGCCTTCCTCCAGGGGATCTTCCAAACCCAAGGATCAGTATGTCTCCTGCATTTACAGACAGGTTCTTTAACTACCGTTAGCACCACCTGGGAAGCCCTGTAAAGCCCTAATCTGATCTAAATTGATACTACCAGACATTTCAATGGAAAACATCAGTTTAGCTATGTATCTTTTCCTTGCGCACACAAGTTTTATTTGACCAAAGCAGTTGGAAATGGGGTGCTGTCAGTTTTGCAAGGACCTGGTAAAAGTCTTCCAGAAATTAGCAAGAGAGAAGTTAATGTGCTACTGAGAATTTCCAGGTAGCGCAAAGCAGTTCTGTTTCCTTCATTTTCAGTTTTTTAGATTTCCTGTTTTGTCAGCTGAAAGAATCCATATTTTCTGGATCAAGCATTCTGTTTCCATTTATTTTTATAAATACTCAACTAAAATGATTGGTTTTATTTTTCATTCTAGTTCAATTTAAATGTTAGCCAATCCATTAATGACTAGCCTAAGTACATATATTTGTCTTAACCCTTTATAAACTATGAGTTAAAGGGGGCAAATTGTTAGCTACAAATATTACTAAAAATTATTGAATGCTAACGGTAGTTCAGGTACTATTTTAAACTCTACATGCATTACTTGTTTAATCCTAGTAACCTTACGAGAGTAGATACTATTATTCATATATTGCAGATAAGGAAATCAAGAGACAGAGGCGGCAAGTAACTTGCCCAAGGTCATAATGGTCATACACTGCAAAAACTTGAACCTGGAAAATCTAGCTCTAGAGCCAGTTCTTTCAACCACTGCACTGTGCTGTCTATGTCAGATTTTTTTGCTTCCTAAAATGACTGTTTCCACTACGATCCAGCTTTGTAAGGTTCAGTATCTAGCAAATACTTAGCTACTGACCTATGAAAATAAGACTTGGTTTGCGATCCACTGTCTTGTAGGGAGAGCCTGTGTGCAAGATGCAGTGACAGATCTGTGGATGGGAAGGCTTGCTGCTCCCATCAGCTTCAAAAAACTTGCTTTCCTGGCCATCCCAAAACTCCTTTTTAAAAATATTATTTTTCTTCAACTTTTTAATAAAATGTAACCAATTTTTGTAGAATATATTTTTCCTTTTGAAGGTGAGGTAGAAGTAGGCTTTCTTACCAGCTACAGAAACAAGGTAGGAGGCATCCATGATGTTTATCCCCAATGTTTTGGCTCTGGCTACCAGGTGAAAGGTAGGGATGAAATATGCCAGCTGACTGAGAAGAAAAGACCACGTAAATATGTAGAAAAAAGGATTCTTAAAGAGAGAAAAGTCAAAGAGTTTTTGTTTACAGCTCCGTGAAGTATCCTTTTTCTGATAAGTTTCTTCATTAGTTTTTTGGAAAAGTCCATTTCTGTTATGTTCATTGTTGAACTCTTTGCTTTGATTTTGTGAGACAGTTAAACTTATACCTGGTCGTCGTTCCTTGTGCATAATACTGTCCCTGATGGCCAACTCTTGTATCTCATTGCAGCATGATGTTTCTGTTCCACATGCTACCTCTGGACCACTTGGAGACAAACTACTTTCATCTTTAATATCAGAATTGCTCTTGCTTTTGATATGAATGGGTCGCAAAAGCATACTAGAAGGAACCAGATGCAATGTGATAGCTCCAAGTAATATAAGGGCACCTAAACAGGAGAGAAAAATTGAGAAGTTAAGCTAAAATTACCTCTTTGATTGCACAATAGTCTGTATCCTTAGACTCAGAAGAGGCCTCACCACTAAATATTCAGTCATAGTACAATAATTCCTGAAAGCACTGCTTTGTCTTTGAATTTAGCTGAAATTATTTAAATCCATTGACTTAACTGTTAGCCGTACACACTGCTGTATCCTTGTGAAAACAGGGAGACCTTTGAAGATAGCCAGAAAGCCATACCAAAGTGGCATGGGAGGAGTTATTTGTACTAAAGGAAAAAAATATTTTGGTGTGTTGGTTGGGGTGGAGAGGGGGAGTCATATTTCAAATGTTAGAAAACTATAATGTGTTTTAAATCCTGATTTGAGGCTTTAGATTTAGGTACAGAAAATATAGAATTGAGCAATGGGAATTAATTTGGAAACTGCTTTAGAAGAGGAGATAGCCGTTTCATCTCATGATGTTTTAAATTCCTTGAAAGAAGACAGATGCCAGTGTTGCCTTTGAAACTGAGTAGTTGCTTGACTTCAGCATGTCCTGATCAAAGCTGTGACTTGTGTGTGTTGCTTCTAGAGATAGAATTGGCTGTAGGTTCTACTATCTTGCTATCTTGTCTTAGGGATTTGTCAACTGGACCTGTTCACCATATTAGTGATTTTTTAAATCAGGAATAGAAAGGGAAAGTTCAACAAAATTGCTCTGTAGGTAGGAATAGTCATATATGTATATTTACATATACATAGATTTTTTTTCAGCAATAACTTGAGGTCATTTTAAACCAATTGTTTTATGTCAGGTATGAGAAAAATTATATAGAGTGAATGATTTTTATTCATTCATGAAAATTTATAGTTGACAGTATATAAATATTAAGGAACATAATCCTCTTTTTGCCTAATTCTGTCCTTTTTAGTGAATATGATGGAGGAGCCTTTTATTTATTTTTTTAATGCAGATGTTTTTCTTAAAAAATGTGAAAAGAGAAGGCTTTGAGGAAGGGATTCTTGCTTCCCAGGAGTACTGCTATCCCTGCAAAGGTGTGCTCCCCCAGCCACACAAATTGCCTTCCGTCCCCTCAGACTTGAATTCTGAGTTGCCTGCGTAGGCTGACAAGGCCTTGAAGTAATTCAGAGTCTCTTTTGCTGTCTGTTCTCCAGGGAAGAATCATGCTCACCTCCTCTCTAGTCATCAAAGGGAGAGGGCTCAACATTAAATCTTGGAGGATTGATTCTGCAGGTTCAGGACTCACCTGTCCAGTCATACAGATCTATGAGGACTTTTGTAAAGGGTGCTAACAGAAATGTCAGTCCCATCCCTGAACGGGCAATAGCTGTAGAAAGAGCTAATCGTTTTTTGAAGTATTTGGTAGTGACCACAGCAGCGACTTGGTATAAGAAAGCAGAGCCCAAACCTAAAAGAAAAACATAATGTTAATTAGCTAGGAGTCACTTTCACATTAAGTGGCTTGGTACTGGATGAGATATTCACCTGAACCTGAGATAATATAAGTAGGCCTTTTGAACTCACAGTAAAAGGAAAGTTTCCTGGTTCCTTTTTTTTTTTTTTTTAAAGTCTTATTTTCACAGTGGACTCACCGGGTAAAAATCCCATAGTCACACAAAGAAAGGGAATGCTTGTAGCCCAGCTGCTGATCAGATATCCACCAGCAACAAGGAAAGCCCCAAGACTGGAGGCAGTTTTCTCTCCAGTTATGTCACAAATAACAGCAACTAGGGGACCTTGGGAAAAGAAACAAATATGAGTTAAATATGCCCTGTCATCCCTTCTCTTCTGGTGTACAGTTTAAATGGGCAACTGAAGGAAAATCAAAGGACTTTACTTTTGTGTAGCCTTCAAAAGGGTGTCTGTATTAGGTTTCTTAATATTCCTAGTTGCACACTTTTGCTTTCTTAGAAGAAGAGTTTTTGTTGTTTTTTGTTTGTTTTGAAGAAAAGATGATGTAAATAAGCAGGTTTGGAATGGAAGCTTACTGAAAAGGTATTATAAAACCTCTGCAAGGAAAGGTTGTGTCCAGTGACCTATAACTAGAACAAAGTCCAGTTATTTATCTACACTGTGATGAGTATGCTTAGATGATCAGGTCCGAGCTTTATGGTCTGACTTCCCAGTTGAAAGACTGACTCACTGAACCTATGATGATAAATAGATTCTTCAATTTCGTTTGTTTGAACCCTAATTTTTCCAGTTTTGCCAAGTCAAGTGGAGATGAACACTGTAAGTCCTTACTTTTCTCAGCTTTACATATCGATAAATAAACCTGAGTTTTAGTAATGCTTCTGTCTTGAATGACTGACAGATGAATCTTCTTGAAATTGCCCTTTGTGTTCCTTCTCCTTGGAAAACAAGCTTATTGTCAACTTTATACCTGCAAAAAAACGAAGTGATGACATGATGGATCCAATCCAACCAGTTTTCTCTGAGGTGCCTTCAAACTCTTCTTGAAAAACCACAAAGAAAATTGCAAAAGTCTTGGTCATCCCCATCACAAATACATTTACCTAAATCAAAGCAGAGCAGAGTCCAAGTCAGGTGGTGAGTAAGCCATTACAGGGGAGGTTAGGACTGCTGGCAGCTGTGATTCTCTGGCTCACCTGTATTTTACAAGTTTGTTTGCCAGTTCCTTTTTGTAACATGTTGTATTTTATGGGGTGGTTGTCCCATTAGTGTCTAATCACTTTACATGAAAGCATCTCATTTAATCCTCATTACGGAGCATGGAATAGGTATGTCAATATTGTATTAGAAATTCAGGGAACTTTGTTCCATGCTCCCAATGCAGGGGGGTCCAGATTTGATCCCTGGTCAGAAAACTAGATTTCACATGCCACAATTAAGAGTTAGCATGCCCTAACTAAAGATCCTCTGTGCTGCAATGAAGATACTGTGTGTTGCAACAAAGATCCAGCACAGCCAGATAGATAGGAAGAGATACAGGAAGTTAAGGTTTAGAGAGCTTAAAGGTCATATATTGACCAACCACTGTACCATTCTGTTAACAATAGCATCTGTTAAAAACAGCTAATTCTAGTTACCTCTGTGAGAGAGATGTGTTGGTCCAAAAGAATTATTCTGTGAGACTTTAGGTTAGCTAGACTAACCTAAGAGTTTGCTTTAACTCTGCTTTTGAGCTGAATATGCCGGGACAGCAAGGGTAATGAGGATGTATGGTCACCTTATGTTTGGGTCATGTGCCCCACTCTTCAGTCCCACCTTACCCTCCTTTCCCGCACCATCCTTCTCCTCTCCACTAGGGGGAGCACCCTCTTTGAGGTCAGGTTTTCTTTCAGTGCAGTACTCGCATTTGTTTCTTGGAATTCTGATTAGAAGGGGGCAATGAGGAGCAAGGTTCTGAGGGGAACTGGAAGGGAGGTTTAGCCAGTCTCTAGTCAGAAAGCCCAGAAACCACGCCTACTCACTCTGTCTCCAAGGGCTTCCTAGTGGCCCCTTTTCCTTTGTTCAGTGGCCTTGTTTGAAGGCTGCTTTCTCTGCTTTGAAGTTGGCCATGCTTTGTGGAGAGCTTCCCTGGTGGCTCACATGGTAGAGCGTCTGCCTACAATGTGGGAGACCCGGGTTCAATCCCTGGGTCAGGAAGATCTGGAGCAGGAAATGGCAACCCACTCCAGTATTCTTGCCTGGAAAATCACATGGATGGAGGAACCTGGTAGGCTACAGTCCATGGGGTTGCAAAGAGTCAGACACGACTGAGCAACTTCACTTTCTATGCTTTGTGGAAGGACCACAGGTCCTGGGTTCCTTATCACTGATTCTTTCTCTCTGGTTCTGCACTCATCTCAATTTATAGTGAGATAGACATAGACATAGTCATTCACTATGATTGCCCATGGGATTTTCCAGGCAAGAATACGGGAGTGGGTTGCTATTTCCTTCTCCAGGGGATCTTTGGACCCAGGAATCAAACCCTGGTGTCCTGCATTGCAGGCAGACCCCTGCACTGCAAGCGGATCCTTTACTGACTGAGCTATGAGGGAAGTCGTGTTGGAGTTGTGAATACTGTGTTCTCCCTGCAGTCAGCCTGCCTCTGCTGAAATCTTGGCTCTGCTTTGTACTAGGGGAGTGAACTTGGGTGAACTACAAAAGTTACACTTCCTCTTCTGTAAAGTGGAGATAAAGGACTAGTTCATAGTTCATAGTTCTACCTAGTTCATAGGACTGTGAAGACAGAAAATTCTGGTAAATAATAACCTATTAACTATGTTTTTATCATTTTGTGTAACCATTCTACTTTACCAGGAGCTTGAGACTCATTTTACTGTCTGTGATATCTTTCTAACTCAGGTTAACTTACCCAGAACTAAATTCACCTTTCTCTTACCCCATGCCTGTTTTCCTTTTCATTTCTCTTGATTGGTACCATCTACTGACTCATCCAAATCAGAGACCTGCCTCCATTTAGAAACTTCTTCTCCTCAGCTTCTACCTGCTAAAGTAACCAAGATGTTCTGCTCCATCCTCACCAATAGACTCTTCAGATTAATATTATTTCTTGTCTGGAGTGAGGGACTAGGAATCAGTGGTGGCTCAAAGGCTTCAAAAGATGGGATGGGGAGGAGGAAGTCCTTTAATGTATTCTTCCCATTCTGACTTGATAGAAACGATAAGACTTTATATATTTAGAGTGAAAAATGCTATGGGCACCAGGGCTATATATTAAAAAATGAAAAGGCATTTTATCAAGCACTTTGTAATCATAATGTTCCTCAAAGGTGCCTCTATCAGGAAATGATGTTAGAGAATATGCACGAACTTTAAATGACACAGACTTGTTTCTTCTGGTTCAAAATACAGAGTGGTGATTGCATCCTCTAATGAGCAAGGAGAAATACAATGGGTCCTCATTCTATAAAATTACCCTTCCTCTTCTGTGGTCATGGACTCTGTGCTGGCATCTGAAGATGCTGGCTTCTAGGTTCTTAGCCACCAGAATTTGGTGAACTACTGGTTCTCAAAAAAGAACCTTTGTCTCTGGTCTTTCCTTGATGTCTCAGCATTGCAGCAGTAAGTAGATGTGACTTGTCTCTACTCCCTGGGACTGTACCTTCCACTGTGTATATCAAGAAGACCAAGAAACAGCCTTTTTATCTACTCTGCCTCTCTCCCTTAATTTGTAACCTTCCAACTTTGTTCCTGTTTGACTTAGATAGTACAAATCTATCTAGATTTTTAGTCTAGATCCCAAGGTCTAGATATTCCATTAGTTAACTGAAATCTGTAGTCTACTATTTCATCTCATGTTTTGGACTAAGGTTGATGGGTTTCAGTCCTGTTCCAGAGTCCACATCAGACATTTTAAATGGTCTTCCCCCAAAATAAAAGCCCTTAGAAATTATGCAGCCCTCTCATTTCCTTTTTTATCATTGAGCATGCCTTCCTCCCACCCCCACTCCCATAGTAAGAACTCCCTCACCAGACCATTCTAAGAATATTGTCTTGGGAAAGGAGGGCTGGATCACAGTGGCTCCTTTTTAATGCAGAACACAGGCTTTGTCAGAGATTATTGTTTAATAACAATAGAGTTTTGCCCAGAGAACGCACTGGTCATAGCAAACACCCTCTTCCAGCAACACAAGAGAAGATTCTACACATGGACATCACCAGATGGTCAATACTGAAATCATTTTGATATATTCTTGGCAGTCAAAGATGGAGAAGCTCTATACAGTCAGCAAAAACAAGACTGGGAGCTGACTGTGGCTCAGATCATGAACTCCTTATTGCCAAATTTGGACTTAAATTGAAGAAAGTAGGAAAACCACTAGACCATTCAGGTGTGACCTAAATCAAATCCCTTATGATTATACAGTGGAAGTGAGAAATAGATTCAAGGGATTAGATCTGATAGAGTTGCTGAAGAACTATGAACAGAGGTTCGTGACATTGTACAAGAGGGAGGGATAGAGACCATCCCCAAGAAGAAGAAACAAAAAGGAAAAATGGGTGTCTGAGGAGGCCTTAAAAATAGCTGAGAAGATAAAGGCAAAGGAGGAAAGGAAAGATATACCCATTTGAATGCAGAGTTCCAAAGATTAGCACGGAGAGATAAGCCTTCCTCAGTGATCAGTGCAAAGAAATAGAGGAAAACAATAGAATGGGAAAGACCAGAGATGACTTCAAGAAAATTAGAGATACCAAGGGAACATTTCATGCAAATAAATGTTTCATGAGCACAATAAAGGACAGAAATGGTATGGACCAAACATAAATAGAAATTAAGAAGAGGTGGCAAGAATACACAGAAGAACTATGCAAAAAGGATCTTCATGACCCAGATAAACACAATGGTGTGATCACTCACCTAGAGCCAGACACCCTGAAATGTAAAGTCAAGTGGACTTTAGGAAGCATCACTATGAACAAAGCTATTGGAGGAGATGGAATTCCAGGTGAGCTATTTCAAATCCTAAAAGACGATGCTGTGAAAGTGTTGCACCCAATATGCTGGCAAATCTGGAAAACTCAGCAGTGGCCACAGGACTGAAAAAGGTCAGTTTTCATTCCAATCCAAAGGAAAGGCAATGCCAAAGAATGTTCAAACTACCACACAATTGCACTCATCTCACAGGCTAGCAAAGTAATACTCAAAATTCTCCAAGTCAGGCTTCAGCAGTACATGAACCATGAACTTCGAGATGTTCAAGTTGGATTTAGAAAAGGAACCAGAGATCAAATTGCCAACATCTGCTGGATCATCAAAAAAGCAAGAGTTCCAGAAACCATCTACTCCTGTTCTATTGACTACAGCAAAGCCTTTTCGTGGATCACAACAATCTCGAAAATTCTTCACGAGATGGGACTACCAGATCACCTCACCTGCCTCTTGAGAAATCTGTATGCAGGTCAGGAAGCAACAGTTAGAACTGGACACGGAACAACAGACTGGTTACAAATTGGGAAAGGAGTACGTCAAAGCTGTATATGGTCACCCTGCTTATTTAACTTCTGTGCATCGAGAGATACATCTATACATCTATGCATCTATACATCGAGAGATACGCTGGAATGGATGAAGCACAAGCTGCAATCAAGATTGCCGGGAGAAATATCATTAACCTCAGATATGCCAATGACACCACCCATTTATGGCAGAAAGCGAAGAAAAACTAAAGCGCCTCTTGATGAAAGTAAAAGAGAGTGAAAAATCTGGCTTAATACTCAACATTGAGAAAACCAAGATCTGGTCCCATCACTTCATGACAAACAGATAGGGAAACAGTGGAAACAGTGAGAGACTTTATTTTGGGGGGCTCAAAAATAACTGCAGATGGTAACTGCAGCCATGAAATTAAGAGACGTTTGCTCCTTGGAAGAGAAACTATGACCAACCTAGACAGCATATTAACAAGCCAGAGACATTACCTTGCCAACAAAGGTCTGACTAGTCAAAGCTATGGTTTTACCAGTAGTCATATATGGATGTGAGAGTTGGACTATAAAGAAAGTTGAGCACCAAAGAATTGATATGCTTTTGAACTGTGGTGTTGGAGAAGACTCTTGAGAGTCCCTTGGACTGCAAGGAGATCGAACCAGTCAATCCTAAAGGAAATCAGTCCTGATGTTGAAGCTGAAGCTCCAGTGCTTTGGCCACCTGATGTGAAGAACTGACTCATTTGAAAAGACTCTGATGCTGGGAAAGATTGAGGGCGGGAGGAGAACGAGATGACAGAGGATGAGATGATTGATGGCATCACTGACTCGATGGACATGAGTTTGAGTAAGCTCTGGGAGTTGGTGATGGACAGGAAAGTCTCGCATGGTGCAGTCCATGCGGTCACAAAGAGTTGGACACAACTGAACAAAACTACATTATACTACTCCAGGTTCCTCTCTAGTATCACCTTAGCTCTTGACCTTCACAAACTTCTTTCATCAAAGATTAGTCTGTTAGGTTATCTCTGCTTCCTCTCATCTCACTCCAATGCATGCTTCTTATCAATGTTATTAGAGACTTAATTGTTGCTAAACCAGTAGCTCATATCATTTCTATCATATCTGGCCTCTGCACCATCTGGTTCTGCACATTTCTGCCTTAGCTTTTGGGATGCTAACTGCTAACTGCTTCTCAGTTTCCTCTGAGCCACCCTCCACCCATCCCCTAGGCCTCACTTTCCCCAAGGTTCTTTCCCAGCTGCGCAGGTGAAGGAGGGCCGAGAGCTACTCCATGTTCAAGGTCAGGAGGGAAGGCCTTGAGGAGATACCCCTCGTCCAAGGTAAGGAGCAGCGGCTGCGCTCTGCTGGAGCAGCCATGAAGAGAGACCCCACATCCAAGGTAAGAGAAACCCAAGTAAGATGGTAGGTGTTGCGAGAGGACATCAGAGGACAGACACACTGAAACCATAATCACAGAAAACTAGTCAATCTAATCACACGGATGACAGCCTTGACTAACTCAATGAAACTAAGCCATGCCGTGTGGGGCCACCCAAGACGGATGGGTCAAGGTGGAGAGGTCTGACAGAATGTGGTCCACTGGAGAAGGGAATGGCAAACCACTTCAGTATTCTTGCCTTGAGAACCCCATGAACAGTATGAAAAGGCAAAATGATAGGATACTGAAAGAGGGACTCCCCAGGTTGGTAAGTGCCCAATATACTACTGGAGATCAGTGGAGAAATAACTCCAGAAAGAATGAAGGGATGGAGCCAAAGCAAAAACAATGCCCAGTGTGGACGTAACTGGTGATAGAAGCAAGGTCTGATGCTGTAAAGAGGAATACTGCATGGGAAACTGGAATGTTATGTCCATGAATCAAGGCAAATTGGAAGTGGTCAAACAGGAGATGGCAAGAGTGAACGTCAACATTCTAGGAATCAGCGAATTAAAATGGACTGGAATGGGTGAATTTAACTCAGATGACCATTATATATCTACCTGTGGGCAGGAATCCCTTAGAAGAAATGGAGTAGCCATCATGGTCAACAAAAGAGTCCAAAATGCAGTACTTAGATGCAATCTCAAAAACAAGAGAATGATCTCTGTTCATTTCCAAGGCAAACCATTCATTGTTACAGTAATCCAAGCCTATGCCCCAACCAGTAACGCTGAAGAAGCTGAAGTTGAACGGTTCTATGAAGACCTACAAGACCTTTTAGAACTAACATCCCAAAAAGTCCTTTTCATTATAGGGGACTGGAATGCAAAAGTAGGAAGTCAAGAAACACCTGGAGTAACAGGCAAATTTGGCCTTGGAGTACAGAATGAAGCAAGGCAAAGGCTAGTAGAGTTTTGCCAAGAGAATGCACTGGTCATAGCAAACACCCTCTTTCAACAGCACAAGAGAAGACTACACATGGACATCACCAGATGGTCAACACCGAAATCAGATTGATTATATTCTCTGCAGCCAAAGGTGGAGAAGCTCTATACAGTCAACAAAAACAAGACCAAGAGCTGACTGTGGCTCAGATCATGAACTCCTTATTGCCAAATTTGGACTTAAATTGAAGAAAGTGGAGAAAACCACTAGACCATTCAGGTGTGACCTAAATCAAATCCCTTATGATTATACAGTGGAAGTGAGAAATAGATTTAAGGGCCTAGATCTGATAGATACAGTGCCTGATGAACTATGGAATGAGGTTCGTGACATTGTACAAGAGACAGGGATCAAGACCATCNCACAATTGCACTCATCTCACATGCTAGTAAAGTAATGCTCAAAATTCTCCAAGCCAGGCTTCAGCAATATGTAAACTGTGAACTTCCTGATGTTCAAGCTGGTTTTAGAAAAGGCAGAGGAATCAGAGATCAAATTGCCAACATCCACAGGATCATGGAAAAAGGAAGAGAGTTCCAGAAAGACATCTACTTCTGCTTTATTGTCTATGCCAAAGGCTTTGACTGTGTGGATCACAATAAACTGTGGAAAATTCTGGAAGAGATGTGAATACCAGACCACTTGACCTGCCTCTTGAGCAACCTATATGCAGGGAAAAACAAACTGGTTCCAAATAGGAAAAGGAGTACGTCAAGGCTGTATATCGTCTCCCTGCTTATTTAATGTCTATGCAGAGTACATGATGAGAAACGCTGGGCTGGAAGAAGAACAAGCTGGAATCAGGATTGCCAGGAGAAATATCAATCACCTCAGACATGCAGATGACACCACCCTTATGGCAGAAAGTGAAGAACTAAAAAGCCTCTTGATGAAAGTGAATGAGGAGAGTGAAAAAGTTGGCTTAAAGCTCAACATTCAGAAAACAAAGATCATGGCATCTGATCCCATCACTTCATTGGAAATAGATGGGGAACCAGTGGAAACAGTGTCAGACTTTGTTTTTTGGGCTCCAAAGTCATTGCAGATGGTGACTGCAGCCATGAAATTAAAAGACGCTTACTCCTTGGAAGGAAAGTTATGAGCAACCTAGATAGCATATTCAAAAGCAGAGATATTACTTTGTCAACAAAGGCTGTCTAATCAAGGCTATGGTTTTTCCAGTGGTCATGTATGGATGTGAGAGTTGGAGTGTGAAGAAAGCTGAGCACCAATTCAAAGAATTGATGCTTTTGAACTGTGGTGTTGGAGAAGACTCTTAAGAGTCCCTTGGACTGCAAGGAGATCCAACCAGTCCATTCTGAAGGAGATCAGCCCTGGGATTTCTTTGGAAGGAATGATGCTAAAGCTGAAACTCCAGTACTTTGGCCACCTCATGCGAAGAGTTGACTCAATGGAAAAGACTGTAATGCTGGGAGGGATTGGGGGCAGGAGAAGGGGACGACAGAGGATGAGATGGCTGGATGGCATCACCAACTTGATGGACATGAGTTTGAGTGAACTCCGGGAGTTGGTGATGGACAGGGAGGCCTGGCCTGGTGCCATTCATGGGGTCGCAAAGAGTCGGACACGACCGAGCGACTGAACTGAACTGTACTCTGGTGAATTGAATACTCTGATTCATAGTTGAAACCTCTATGTGTGCTGCTAACTCACAAGTCTCAGTATGCAGATCCTTGGCTCCAGATACATGTATCCGATACTGAACACATACATGACCAGTTATGTCACAAGTCTCCCAGACTCAGTGCCCAATGTTAAGCCCTTCAAGCCTTCTTTAGGTTTTGTCCCCTTCTCATGTCGTCCAACTCAGTGAAGGGCATACATTATCCTCCATGTTGTCCAAGCCAGCATCCTAGGACTCCATGATTCCCTGTCTCCCTGACATTCAGTTACTCTACAGTCTTAACAGTATCTCTTCAATATTGCTCAGATCTGTATTTTTCCTTAAAAGTCCTCCAAAGTCCCTGCCCATCTCTCCAACTTCATATTTATCACCTTGTTTATTCATGAATATGTCCATCAGTCCATCCATCCGCCCATCTTCCAGCAAGTATTTATTGAGTGCGTTCTGTGTTTTGGCTGCTGATCAGGGACTTGGCTTATAGTGGTGAGTAAACAGACCCAGCAAATGGCCCTGTGCTCGTAGAACATTCAGTCCAGAGAGACAGGCTGAATGCAGAAAACAGTCATGCAGATTACGTAGTTATAAAGTATGGTAAGTTAGAATGAGACCTTTAAAAAACAAAAAAGGGAGCTCCAGAAGGATATGTTATTACCTGGGTTTTTCACTCACCTTTTCAAGAGCTCATCTATTCTAGAAAAGCAGACTTACACAGGCACGAAAGCATCATCATCCAAGTACCCACATTAATACTGTGGCTGATTGGCCTGAGGTAATAACATTTTGTGGACCCAAAATGTTTTATGTGTGTGCTTAAGAGTAGCACCACACCCTGAAAAGTGTGCATGCTCAGTCACTTCAGTCATGTCCAACTCTTTGTGACCCTATGGACTCTAGCCTGCCACGCCATGCTCTGTCTCTGGGATTCTCCAGGCAAGAACACTGGAATGGATTGCCATGCCTTCCTCCAGGGGATCTTCCCAACCCAGTGATCAAACCCACATCTCCTGTGTCTCCTGCATTGCAGGCAGATTCTTTACCCACTGAGACACCAGAGAAGCCCATAAAAGGTGAGATATTGTTTACTAATCTCATTTTTAGACAACTGTTCTTAGCAGCCACTAAATTAGATAACTTCTTATCCTCAGACAATAATGTAGGAAAAAGTGGGAGAACTCAAGGTCCTCACCAATAATGCCTGTTCTGCAAAGCCTGTGATATGAGGAGGTGGCCCAGCCACAGGAAGGCTCTCAGACTTAGTGTGTCCTTGTTTTCCTTTTTAGTAACACTTCTGGGAGGAAGGAAAAGAGATTCCATGTTCTTTAGTAATGAAGCTAACGTTTAACAAATAGTCCTCAGGTTATGAGTTTTGTATTATGTAAATCCTGGCTGAGGACCTCTGCCTCCCTCCTTTCTCATTCTCTGTCATGATGGAGGAGGTGTGGTCCTTCTATACTGTGGGCTGCAGCTTAGTTAGAAGTCACCAGGACCTGCACTCCCCTCCTTGGAAGTTTCTTACTGTAGGACTGGGCTGAGGAGGAGGATCAGGAGGGAAGGATATCTTTGTTGAGGACATCTTAAAGTTGACTTACTTGGGAACACTTAAGAGGAATCCTGGAACTGGTGCCACACTCAGGGTTTAAGGTACAGCAGTGATGGTATTCATCAATCCCATCAGGATGACCATGCCGATTCAGATCACCACAGTCTCACATAACAACCCCCAGAGCTTCTGGGACGATGAGGGAAAGAAATTAATTTAAAAATGGAGTCAGACCTGCTTATGATGAAGGGAAAAAAATCAGGCTCCAGTTTCAGGATTCACAACCCTGTCTTCCTTTCCAGACATGTCAGAAATATACATTGGGCCTAACTGGCATAAGTTATGGTTGGTGGGGATGGGTTGGGAAGTGAACACCAGGCAGAACAGAAGAAAGGTCCCAGCCTCCTAGGAGAGAAGGAAGTTGCTTGCAGCAGTTACATGTTTACTTGACTGAGCTGGGGAATCCTCTCCCTGCCCACCCTGGCAGAAGCAAATTTTAGCAGTTTCTAGTGCTATTTCCAGAGAAGGCAATGGCACCCCACTCCAGTACTCTTGTCTGAAAAATCCCATGGATGGAGGAGCCTGGTAGGCTGCAGTCCATGGCGTCGCTAAGAGTCAGACACGACTGAGTGACTTCACTTTCACTTTTCCCTTTCATGCATTGGAGAAGGAAATGGCAACCCACTCCAGTGTTCTTGCCTGGAGAATCCCAGGGACAGCAGAGCCTGGTGGGCTGCTGTCTATGGGGTCGCACAGAGTCGGACACGACTGAAGCGACTTAGCAGCAGCAGCAGCAGTGCTGTTTCTTGGATGGCTAAATGTGATTGTCCCCAAATCCTAACTGCCATGCAGCCAGGGCAGAGCTGCTAATGGTGGCTGGAGCATTTTGTAGGTTTAAGGAATGCTGAAGAAGAGTAGGAGACAGGACGGCAGTGTTTCTGGTTTCACTCAAGGAGAACATTTTCAACTTGAAGGTTCATTGGCAGTTCCTGGCCTTACTTGGATCCCCTTTCCATTCAAATGTCAAGGGTCTCATGCGTGATCTTCTTGTTAGGCTGCTCTGAGCCTTTCCCCAGAAAACTTTCTTTCAGGCAGTGGGGAAGGAGAAAAATTACCAGGAAGAAATGAAATACGACCATCCATCCCCAACCTCCATCCAGGGTTTTCTTGTAAGGTTGAACCTTCCTCTTCAGCATGCTTTGTTTCTTTTAAATGCAGAAGATCCCTGTGACAAATCCAAGACAGACGTTGGCTTAGTTGACAAACTGATCTGAACTTTAAACTGTATTTTTTTCTGTGGTATAAAACTACTTGTGCTGGGCTTCCTTGGTGGCTCAGTGGTGAAGAATCTGCCTGCCAATGCAGGAGATATGGGTTTGATTCCTGGTTCGGGAGGATCCCGCATGCCATGGAACAACCAAATCCGTGCACCACAACTACTGAGCTGGGACTCTAGAACTGGAACCTGCAACTACTGAAGCCTGTCTACCCTAGAACCCATGCTCCGCAACAAGAGAAGCCACTGCAAGGAGAAGCTTATGTGCTGCAACTAGAGCATAACCCCCCACTTGGAGCAATTAGAGAAAGTCCACATGCAGCAATGAAGACCCAGCACACCAAAAATAAATAAAAAAATTTAAAAATCATTTATAATATTTTTCAGCCCACCTCTTTAAGAACAGATGATTTCTTGTCAGCAAATTGGCACTTGCCTGTCAACTAGAAATTTGCATTTTCCAAGAGCCTTTGCCAGCGAATGAACAGCAACAAGGGCATCTGCCGTCTGCCTCTGGAGCTTGAACCCTGTGCTACTGCAGCTGTTAGCCTTCAACACCCCCTGAAGGAATTCAAGGTGGAATGAGGCCTCTGTGCTCCAGGGAATCTGGTGGAGCAGGTCTTTAGATAGATATTTTTAGGAACTGATTTCATGATCTCAATCCTTAACATCTCTTCAGATCTAGAAAATCACTAAATCCCATCTTGATGACTTCAGGTTCTTGTGACTAGCAGAAAACTTTTTGTAAAGTAAGCACTTGATTGCATTGAACTCCCCCCTTCACCAAAATCATATATTGACCTTCACTGACTGCCTCTTTGGAGCAGTCTCAGAGCTAGCTGAGGTGCTGTCTCCCAGGCTGCTGTCCTCATTTTGCCCCAGATAAAACTTGCAACTCTCAAGTTGTACATCTTTTTAGTCAACACTTCTCATGTCTAAAGTTGTTTATAGGCTCTCTGATCTCAACCTCAAAAATACAAGCAAGGCTTTGTACCATTTGGGGAGTATTTGTGGAGGTCTGCTGCCTGACTTCCCCTGGAATTTCACAGAGTGCTGATAGTTCTCTTAGAGTATGTCCTTACTTAACATAAGTCTGCACAACTAGACTCCCCTTAATCCTTGTTTATTCCCTAATCACGAACCAGGCATAACCATGGGAAAAAATAGAAAAAGGTAACAAAAGGCTGTGATATGAGGGACATCAAAGCCACCACAGAAATCTCTCTTACACCAGTGTGCTGCTGCTACTAAGTCACTTCAGTCATGTCTGACTCTGTGCAACCCCATAGACCAGGCTCTGCCATCCCTGGGATTCTCCAGGCAAGAACACTGGAGTGGGTTGCCATTTCCTTCTCCAGTGCATGAAAGTGAAAAGTGAGAATGGCCTCTAAAAGATGACCAGTTCACTTCAGACAGGAATTGCAAAAGAGTTGACTACAAAGCCTGACCTCATCGATTGCTGGGTGGTCACTCCTCACACTGTTCCCCCTCCCAGGTCTGAAGTCAGATCCCAGGGCAAATTGTGTACCACCCTCTGGTCCTCTGGATAATAAGCTCTTAAAATTAGAGAAATTTTAAAAGGAATGGGGAACTTCAGGTTTGGATATTCCCTTTCACAGCAGTTGCTGAAATGAAAATATTCTTAGGGAGCTAAATAGACATGACAACCAGAGAAGGCAGTGGAACCCCACTCCAGTACTCTTGCCTGGAAAATCCCATGGACGGAGGAGCCTGGTGGGCTGCAGTCCATGGGGTCGCTAAGAGTCGGACACGACTGAGTGACTTCACTTTCACTTTTCCCTTTCATGCACTGGAGAAGGAAATGGCAACCCACTCCAGTGTTCTTGCCTGGAGAATCCCAGGGACAGCAGAGCCTGGTGGGCTGCCGTCTATGGGGTCGCACAGAGTCGGACACGACTGAAGTGACTTAGCAGCAGCAGCAGATATGACAACAAAGGGCAATGACTTCCCTGAGTGGATTCCAGGCCTGAAAAAAGTTGGAAAGGACTTTGGGAACTGAGTTGGGGAAATTTGAATAAGGACTGTGTAGTAGACCAGGTTAGATCTCTTTGTGGTGATTGTGGTCTTGTGGTTCTTTTACAGAATGTGCTTGTTCTTAGGAAATGTGTGCTAAAATGCTCAGGAATGAAATGTCATGTCTTCTACCTTCACACAAGTGGTTCAATAGAATAAATACATAAAAAGAGAAATAGCAAAAGGAAAATGTAAATATCCTGAGAGAGGGGGTAGCAGTCTTTATTTGCCACTGGCAGATAGGCAGGCAGTCTGTTTCTTCCTGGAAAGGAGAATCTGCCGGCAGGGTGTGGAGCTCGACTGTCTGGTGAGCAGGCTGTGCGGCGAGAGATGCCGGTCATTCAAAACATAAAGAACAAACCCCAACACACAACCCCCTTTTCATCCTACCTTTGATGTGGCCTTCAGCAAGGGAATCCTCCACAGACTTGAAGCAATCTGGGAAGAAAAGTTATACAATTTTCCAGAATGTTGCTCTTTTTCTAAAGCATTTCATTCTGCTGCCCTGTGAAAACAAGCATTGTAAGAGCTCAAGGCTAGAGCCAATTTAGGCACTCCTGCTGATGGACTTTACTTCCTGAGGGGAGGAGGGGAGACTGGGATTTGACATTATACTAGGCCCTTCCCTCCACCCACCCTGACCCAGATGATAGACTTGTTCACCATGATCTCAAAAACAAGCACCAGAGTAAACCAAGTAGAAAATCCTTTGGATAACTATTGTTAAACTAGGAGGCCAACACACTGAGGTGGCTCTAGTGCCAAGCCAGCCTATGAAAGCAAACCAGAAATTGAAACAGGGCTACAAAATAGAAACCTAAAGATGACCAGTCATAATCAGCCAGGAATTAAGCTATGACCCATCAATAACTTCCTTCCTTTGCTTCTGCCTTCTCTCTGTAAAAACCTCTCCCTGAGCTCTAGTCAGTGGAGTGCTCCCAACATCTAGTTTGTTACTGCTCAGTTTGAACTGATTTTTGTTCAAATAAATAGTTCTGGTATCAGAAGAGGGAGCAAAGGAAGGAGACCCCAAGGAGCCCAAGGTCGATACCCAGTGAGCCCACTGGGCTCACTGCTTTCTCATTGCCTCTGGAGGTGGGGGTTGGCCCTTCCTCCATCCCAGCTCTGCAGCTTTTGCGTTATGAACCAACAGACCTTATTTGAGCATTACTTTTTCCAGACTGCATTCAGAAACTGGCTGCAGTTGCCCTGGGTCCAGGGTTGGGTTGGACTGAAACTGGGCTGGTCCTGTGTGAGGCCTCAGGTGAATACAATTTTAAGGGTGACAAATAGGCTAAACTTACCAAAGATAGTCTTGTATTACAGTGGCCACAGTGGAAAGCTTTTAACCTAGATAAGCTTATCCACTTATGAGGTGCTCTAGAGAAAAAGGGACTCAGCCAAGCACTTTAAGAGTAGAAGGAAAATTATTTTTTCTCCCCTACAATTCTGTTGCTAGAAGCATACCCCTTCCAGGGCCCGAGAGTGGACTCTTGTCTAACACTTAGAAATTAATTGTCTAAGGAGACACACGTGCTGACAAAGTAAGAGACTATTGGGAAGGGGCACTTGGGCAGAGAGCTGCAGGATAAGGAAACCCAGGAGAGCTACTTTGCCACATGGCTTACATTCTCAGGTTTTATGGTGATGGGGTTAGTTCCAGGGTAGTGTCTGGCTAACACCTTTGACTCAAGATCCTTCCTGGTGGCACTCGTATCATTCAGCCAAGATGGATTCCAGCCAGAAGGATTCTGGGAGGTTGGTAGGACATATGGACTGGGGTCTCCTCTCACCTTTTGACCTTTCTCAAATATTTCTGGTTGTTGGTAGCTTGTTCTGCATTCCTTACCCGGCTTTCTTATTTAAACTAACTCATGCAAGTGATTACTATGGTGCCAGGACAGGGCAGGCAGTTTCAGTCAGTGGTTCCCCAAGTTTCTAGTGGCCAGGATGAGACCGGCTGGGACACCCCACTTGCTTGAAAGCCTGCTGATGAGATCCTGGGAAAACTGGCAGAAGCCCCAAAAGGGTGAGAATTCTTAGCAAAGTCAGTTCTGGACCACTGCCTATGGTGCAGTTTTACAGAGGTCCTTCCATTCTAGATTCAGAGTGGCAGGAGAAAAAAAAATAGATCTTTGAATGGTGGCTTGTGAATTTTCACTTACATCCGCATTGATGATTGGATTCTTCCCCTCCCCAGTGTGACAAACACACTCACCAACCCAGACTCAGACTTGGAGACAGAAGGTGAGTGGGAAGCAAAGCTTTAATGATGGTCTTGCAAGATTCGGTGTCTGGTGGGTAGGCACATCCAGAGTCATTACAATGAGCAATTTATCTCTAGCACATAAGTCCCTCCCCCAGTTCCTCATTAGATAAGTACTATGGAGTAAACAATCTTCCCAGACATCACATAACTTTATCTCCTTCCACTTTATGGGCCGGCCCCTCCTTGACATCTTGTTTCTTCCTTTCTCGAGCACCTATTCCTTCTCACATGTATGGATGTGAGAGCTGGACCATAAGGAAAGCCGAGCACCAAAGAATTGACACTTTTGAACTGTGGTGTTGGAGAAGACTCTTCAGAGTCCCTTGGGCTGCAAGGAGAACAAACCAGTCAATCCTAAAGGAAATCAGTCCTGAATATTTATTGGAAGGACTGATGCTGAAGCTAGAGCTCCAATAGTTTGGCCACCTGATGCAAAGAGCTGACTCATTGGAAAAGACTGTGCTGCTGGGAAAGATTGAAGGCAGGAGGAGAAGGGGCAACAGGATGAGATGGTTGGATGGCATCACTGACTCGGTGGACATGAGTTTGAGCAAGCTGCAGGAGTTGGTGATAGGGAAGACGGGTGCTGCAGTCCATGGGGTGGCATGATGTTTTGAATTCACCAATAGGATAAACAGTGCAAAAATACTAGGCGTCCCACCCTCCCTCTGCCTGCGCTTTTCAGTTTTGTAACCCAACTCTTGGCTATTCTTGAAAATGGTCCATTTTAAAGTTTTTATTTCTTACATCCAGGGACTGCTATTTCTTTCTCATTTATCTTGTTTTGTGTTGAGACCTTGGCTTGGCTTTCTGCCCATCAGAGCATGCAGGTTGGTAGTTCTGTATCTGTGCAGGCAGCCCAGCTGTCATGTTGGGGGCCCCCAAAATATGTCTGGACGGAAATGTGGGTGGCACCCTGTTTATAGCTAGTATCCACTGTCGCCCTCTCTCAGGGGTATTGTCTAAGTCTGTCTTTGGCCATCTTTGGGAGTGGCTCTGGATCTTGTGTATAGGGGAGTAATATCTTTTTCATCTTCTTTGGGAATGCCTCTTGCATCCATGATTAAGCCATGGTTTTGGTTTTGATTCATTTGATATGGATACCTTTGGTTTAAAAGTAAAAGAAAGTTTTGTTCGGTATTGCCAGGAATATTTACTGTTTGCCCCACCTAAAATGTGTTAGTAAGATATTTCATAGGATTTTTTAGTGAGCTCCATGGTTAGAAGTTGGCCACTTTGGAAGCCGATATTCAGAGGATGATAGGAACATTTTTTAGTCCTTCTTCCCTAAGCTGAAGGGAAACTGTGTACCCAGAGAAAAAGAAAAACATTCTGAAGCCACTCTAGAAGGATTTACTAAACCATTCAAAAGAAGCTCAGCCCTAAATCTGGAAAAGAGGAATCTTTTAATTTTCATTTTAGTTGGGAATCTCCCTGACATGAAGAAGCAAATTGAAGATAATATAGTTGGATGGGTGGGTCCTTTGGGCCTCTTCATATCATTTAGCTTGCAACCCAGTTCTTTGAGGAATTAAGAACAACTACAAATCGTTCTTAGAAATCAAGTCTTGACAAGAACAGAAATGTAGCTCTAGAAATAGTGAAAAGCCCACCTATCCTTTTTACCAATCTCGAAACTTCCCCATTCAGTTCAAAAGGCTTGCAGATGTTAAAAAAATCTGGATTTAAGGAATCAGGGTCCTTCTTGGTGGAACTTAACATCTTCTGTGCCTTAGAGCTTGGAGATGTAAGTATTCTAGATCTCAAGGGACATTTCTTTGAAATGTAGATCTCAGGAAGGTGATTTTTATTAGAAGGACAAAAACAAGTGTGTGTAGGGCAATTTGCAAACTAGGAAAAAGTTATACTAAGTTAAATTTTGGATATTTGTTGACTAGATCATTTCCAAATAAGATAAAATATTGAAACCTTAATTATTGAACACAGATTTACCTACTTTTGATTTGTATCTACTTTGGCTTCTTATCACAGAGGAACTAAAGGTCACTGGCGTCTCCTTCATTGGTAGGTGGATTCTTTACCGCTGAGCCCCAGACCCTTATTTGAAAGATATTTGGGTTTATTGGTAAACATGTTTTATGCCACGTTGAAAATTTTACTATGAGGAAAAATATATTTCTTGAAATTATGAAATGTATTTATAAATGTGCCAGTCCACAAAATGCTAGTGTAACAGACAGTCTACAATTGCTTACTTCTTTTTAGTTTCTGCTAGAAAGTAAGGATTCTAAGGGTTATAAATGCTAATCATTATATGTAATTAAAAACCACTTAGAAATACAAGGGTGAAAGGAAACAACTGTGTGTGTAAAGTAAGAAGGAAGGTAAAAATGTGTCTGGAGGGTAAGGAAAGGTATGGAAGGACTTTATTAAAAAGTCTTTTTGTCATTTACAGAGACTTATTTACTGATGCTTTCACAGAAGTCCCTCTTTGGAGAGATTCATGGAAAGATCTAGAATACAGGTTTCTGATAAGTTTAAGATCATAAAAGTGAACTGGGTAAGAATTTTCAAAGCTAAGGAAAAAAACAGGATTCAAGATCAATAAGAATTAATAACATGATTAAATGAACTGGTGATAATTTTTAAACAACTTTTTCTTTGAAATACTGCTAATTCATTAATGTTTTGTTTTCCAGATTTAACAAAACTTTGTTCTCTCTTAAACTACTTATGACTTCAGGCAATTTGTTAAAGTGTACCTTGGTAAACAAAAGTGAAACATTCACTTTTTTTCCCTACCTGATCCCTCCAGAATTTGGAAATGTGTTACATATTCTTATTTTCATGGCAATACTGTGATTTACATAAGCCCAATAAGAATATGTCCTTATAACAGGACACAGTTGAAAGCATTGTATATTAACAAGGCTTTGATTAAAATGTCATATTTGAGTATACGTAAAATCAGATATGACCAGGCAGTTTTAAGCTCCTAAAGGAAAACTGACCTGGCATCTTGTTTACAGGGTTCCTAGAAACTTTACCAGGTAAGAAAGAATGGTCACTTCGTGGCAGGCCCAGGAACCTCAGGATATCTTGGGAACCTCAAGGAGAGAGGATTTCACCCAAATCTATAGGTATTACAGATACAGTCTGAAATGACAAATTTTTGATTTGGCTTCTTAATCTGGAGAGCCTTTAAAAGTTCAATCTAAGATTCCTTATTAAAAGTTCTAGCAAAAAAAAAAAAAGTTCTAGAATAAGAGATTTTTTAAAAGAAACTGTATGGTCAATTACTATTCTTACTGTCTAAAGAATACCAAAAAAAATCCCTAAAGAATGTCTAAAGAAAATACTGCCTCTACAAATAATACATTTAAACTTGGAAATTAAGTCAACATGGTATTTTTGAAGAAAATCAAGCAGGAGGATGAAAAAGGCCCATGAATTCTTTAAGAGAAACAGATTTTGAAGACTGCCAGGATGCAGGGAATGAGATGTCTAGGATAATTCCAAGGTCCCGAGCTGGGACAGATACAAAACAAAGAAACAAGTTTGGGGAGAGTTGAGTTCTGTTTTGAACCTAAGGAGTTTGAGAAACCTGTAAAGTCCAGTAGAGGTGTATGCTCAGTCCCTCAGTTGTGTCTCACTCTTTGTGACTCTATAGACTGTAGCCCACTAGGTCCTCTGTCCATGGAATTTCCCAGGCAAGAATACTGGAGTGAGTTGACATTTCCTTCTCCAGAGAGATATAGTTTCTGAGCTACAAATGGCAACCTGCAGCCTATTTGTGTGTGCTTCTGTGTAATGACTGAAGATTCTGGTTAGTACTTTGAAGTTCGAAGCCCTGTTTTAATTGCTTTTCTATACTTGATTACCTTAACTCCAGATACCTCCTATGAAAGGTATATACTTATAATTTTAATGCAACTTTTTTTTTTTCCCATTGCATTTTGGAAATGGTGAAGGCTGAGTCTCCTAGAAAATAACTGGGATAATTCAGTTTTCTTATCCCATTTCCTTCCTCTGCTCCACCCTCCACATCAAAAAGAAAAAAAAAAGTAAATAGGAAATTGCCTTTCATCTCCCCAGCACCAACATTCTAGGTTTTAAACCAGAGTGTGTTTTAGGCCAATGTGTGTTTTTCTTGTTTTATCTGGAAAATCTGCACATATTTATTCATGTTCCCTTTTAAAAAGTAAGGGGCTTCTCAGGCTTTTAAAACCAACTCTATAATACTTTTTGATTAAAGTGCTACCAGAAGCAGAGCTTTTGTGGTTTGAGAAGATGCCCTCTAAGTGGGCAGTTATGTGTGGTTGGTAGCATGGATCATACTCTAAAAATAACTTTTTAGTAAACATCTGTAAGATTTTTTTTTGGCAGGGGAGGGGTAGGAACTTGTTACTCTTTAAAGCAGGGCTGTCTATGATTCTGATAATAGGATGACAAGAGGCTAGCTTTGTATTGATAGACAGCTCTGATACTGAGGGCAGGGTCCGATTTAAAATGCAGCAGAACAGTGAGTCATTTACTGAGGCTAGGAAAGCTGCAAATATGCTGTAAGAGATGAGCCCCTTGAAACATACCTTTCATACAGAAAACTCTGAGGTACAGTGGAAAATGCAAACTTGGTTAGAATCTCAACCTTACCGTTATTTAAGTCTGCAGACTCTGGGCAGGTTACCCTTTCTGAATGTTTCCAGCTGTGTAAAATGTGGCTAATATTTGAAAGTTTGTTGTGAGGACTCTGTATATATCATAACTGCACTTAAATGACCTGCTATTGTTATACTTAGTTCATTAAAAATGGTTCTTATTAATCATGTGGGGCTTAATATCAAGAGCAGAATTCTTAAGCCACCATTGGAATATTGGTTAAATTCTGACATCTGTACCCAATCGATTTAATAAAGCTTTTAGGATCTTGAACTAAGCATAAATAATTCCCTCAACCTCTGACTTTCTAATTCTTGGCCTTAAAGTTACTCAGCAAGAATGCAGCATGATTTTCCTGTCACCACTGTCAATCCACTGACAAACATATCCCATGAATACTTTTTGGCACTTAGGGACCTAGAGTGTTAATACAGAACTACCAAGATTTTATTTTTAGCTGAATTTTTCTGTCCTTACTCTTTGTGCATGCAGAAGAGTTAAGATTTGGGGAGAGTTCCCACCATTTCTTAAATTATTAGAGTAGGCCACTGGGCTTAAACTAGCACTTTTAATTTATAGGTGCTTGGTATTTTTGAATACTATTCTGGAGACTTCTTTTTATACTGTCAGATATTAAACTGCTAGAGCGCAACAGAAGCTGCATTCAAATTCAACAAAATGAAGACTTTTTAATCTGTTTGTGCACCGTTCTGTTGAGAATGATAAAGGCTGAAAGACGATAGCATGTATTTCGAACAGTAGATTTTCTTCTGGCCAATCATACCTATTTCTGCAGTGATCGGGCTGTTAAAAACAAGGCTCTGTTTAGGTCTTCTGCCCATTTCAACATGTACTTGCTATTAGGTGTAAGATGGATAGCTGGTGAGTAGTTGCTGTATAGCACAAGGAGCCCCGTCTGGCTCTCTGTGATGACATGGAGGGATGGGGTGTGGAAAGGGGAGGGAGACTCTGGAGGGAAGGAATTTATTTATAATTATGATTGATTTGCCTTGTTGTATGGGAGAAACCAAGACAAGTAAAATTCGGAGTTGGAATCTTAGGTACAAATGGTGACTGCTAATCCCTTAATTATACAAATGCAAATTGGGACAAATGAGTACCTACCATATGGGTTTTTTTTTGACAACTATTTATGAAACTTTTATTCTTCCATGAAATATTAGAAAAGTGTATCAAGTTAACAACAAAAAAAAATTTTCTACCACCATCTTTATTAGGACTATATTGAAAAATTAGGAAAACTATATTCAGGAAAAATTCTTTGCAGATTTGATATTTTGTTACATTGTATTTTATAATTATTTAGTGCTGCTCATTTTTTAATCCTTGAGTAAAAATTTTTTCCCTATATAGGTTTTTTTCATCCTTTATTAAATTCCTAAATGCATTATTTTTATTCTTATTGCAAATGTTTTATTTTCTATTTTGAGATATAGAAAAATCCTTTTCATTTTTATAAATTGATCTTCCTTTTGTAATTGTGCTGAATTATTTATTCATGTGGTGTTTTTATTCATGTTTTTAAATTAAAACTTTTATTGTGGTAAAATACATAAAACATAAAATTTACTATTGTAATCATTTTTTTAATCATAACCATCCTTAAGTGTACAGTTCAGTGGTGTTAAATAATTTATATTGTTGCTGCCATCACCCCATCCATCTCTAGAACTCTTTCCATCTTGTAAAACAAAAATTCTGTACCCATTAAACTGTAACTCCCCATTTTCCTCCTCTCTCACCCTAGCAACCACCATTCTACTTCCTGTCTCTATGAATTTTTCTGCTTTTGGTAGTACCCCACATAGATGGAATCATACAGTATTTGTCTTTTTGTGACTGGCTTATTTCACTTATCATAATGTCCTCCATGCTACAGCATGTGTCAAAACTTCCTTTTTAAAGGCTGAATAATATTCCATGGTATGTATATACCATGTTTTGCTTATCCGTTCACCCATCGATAAGACATGAGTTGCTTCCACCTTTTTGCTAGGAAAACCCATATGTGGTTGTTAATGAGAATTAAATGTGTTCCTGGCATATAGTAAATACTTATGATATCTGCTATTATGTTTTTATTATGGGGTAACAGTAAGCTTGACTTGGTTTACATATCCATAGATGCTTCTGTGAGAATCTATGTATTTCAGGAGCTTCTGAAAGAGAACAATTTGGAGTAGTTACCCTTTTTAAGAAAAATTACAATTTGATAATTGAAAAAATGAACATTTGGTAAGAGTTTAAAGAATTCAGAAAAGACCCAAGCTTTCCTCCAACCAGGTTTATTAAACCTAACAAAATTCTATATACAAGGTGACCTAAACCTGCTGCTTCAAAACATGATCCTTTCCTCCACAGAGTGTCAAAAAGCAACCTACTCTGAAATTAACAGAAAAGTGCCCAATGCATATTACATGAATGGTTTAATAGTTCTATGAGCTAATTCACATAAGGTATGATCGAGTCCGTGACAGGCTGCAGGAGAGCTGATACGCAGGAGAACTGACACGAGATGTCAAGAGGCCATTTTGTGCACTGCCACTGTGATGCCATCGTGTTTCTGGATCATGATGTTCCTGAAAGGCAACGTGGAAGATATTCAGGAAAGTGCTACAAGTGGGTGGCAATGTAAGATTAAAGAGGCTGTTTGATTTAGGATACAACTAAAAAAGTAATACTTATTTTTCTATATATGAAAGCAATATCTGAACACAATAAAACATTTGGGAAATACATTAAAGTATGTGAAATTAATCTTATAATCCTATCCCTCAAAGACAACCACTATTAATATTTTCCTTTTTTTAATCTGCATGTATACTTATATACATTTTCTCTCATTTTATTGTTATAAAACTGTGATCATAATGTGCATAGTTTTGTATTCTGCTTTTTTCACTAATATTCGGAGGACCCTCACTTGGAATGTCTTTGCTACCGCTAAGTTGCTTCGTGTCCGACTCTGTGCGACCCCACAGATGGCAGCCCACCAGGCTCTGCTGTCCCTGGGATTCTCCAGGCAAGAACACTGGAGTGGGTTGCCATTTCCTTCTCCAATGCATGAAAGTGAAAGTGAAGTCACTCAGTCGTGTCTGACTCTTAGCGACCCCATGGACTGCAGCCTACCTCCTCCATCCATGGGATTTTCCAGGCAAGAGTACTGGAGTGGGGTGCCACTGCCTTCTTCGTGGAATGTCTTTAGTACTTCTGTTATTACAGACATTGTTTCTATTGAGTCTTCCTCTGTGTTATTTATTGCTTTCTTTTACTGATAGTTCATGACAACTCTTACTCTTCATTTAAATGCCATTGTGGTCTGAAAGCACATTAGCTTCAGAGAACAACCCATCTGGTCCTGTCGTCCAAAGGGTGGAACCTCCCTCCAAGTACTTGGAATGAGGAATCACTGATGAACACAGGGCAAGCCCCGGTCGTGTTTCTGAGGCATTTTCCTGAATAAATAGGAAAAGAAGGGATCTGTTGCCCTTTACTCACCCATTATCTGATTCTAAACACACCACAGGAATATCAGTGGGGTCCGAGGTTAGCTTAGCTGCTTGCTGGGCTAGAACAGATATCACCCCAGCATGCTCATCTGACAGGGTTCCACGGCCTGGAAGACAGAGATGATATCATGTTGCCTGACTGTCCAAAAATGAGTACAGAGGTACCATAGAACTGAATTCAATTATTCACAAAAAGAGGGTTCTCATGGTCTCTTAGGTTATGTGGTGACAAAATCATTCTGCCCTGATATTCAGCTGGTTACATTAGCAAGAAAGCCAACAACAGCTTTTAACTCAGTAAGGTCATAACTACTCAATTTTCCAGGTCATTCCCATCACTGTCTCTAAACACCTTCTCAAGCATATGAGTAAGCTATAATTCAAGTCAATCTGAAAACAAACTGAAACCAAGAAATTCAGAGGTGAGACTGACAAAAAGCAGCCGGTAAGGGCGAGACTTGTTGACACTAATTAATTCCTCATGGGAAATCTGATTTCCTTTTACTGAGCTCAACCTCAAAGGATATAAAGATTTTTACTCAGGAGTTCAGCTGTAGATCACCTTGACAGCATATATAAATATTCTGCGAGCAGTTATTTCCACTAGAATAAGCTGATTGTTTTCAAAGAGCAACAGAATTGACTTTTTACTGTTTGTTTTAGCCTGTAGATAATAACTAAATCTTGGGTGCCAGGTCCAAAAAGTAATGATTAAGTTTCCAATATCTTTCTGTATATAAAGGCAACACATCCCCTCTGCCTGAAACTAAGTCAGGTCATAGATATGCCACTATGGCAGGGATGATGGATTTATTGTTATTATGTAAAACATTAATTAACTTCCCTGGTGGCTCAGATGGTAAAGCGTCTGCCTACAGTGCCGGAGACCTGGCTTCAATTTCTGGGTCAGGAAGATCTCCTGGAGAAGGGAATGGCAACCCACTCCAGTATTCTTGCCTCCACCTGCCTCCCCCCAAAAAAGCATTAATTGGACATACAGTGAAGTCTTTTGGGCCTTGAAGGTTTCTTGAAGGAATACATTTAGTTTTAGATTTCTACACTTGAATTTCAGCCTTTCCATTTGTGAGCATGGCAAGCACCTCAAAAAAATCTGCCCTTTTTCCTCCAACCAACTGGTTTGTGTGCAAAATCTAACTGGGTAACACAGACTACTACTTTCAATTACTCTCCCAGCAACAATTCTGAGCTTTAAAAAGCCCTATAGTACAGAGGAGTAAAGAGCAAGATGTCCTGGGTTTACTTGTTCTGACATGACTTAGCTGAAGCCTTCCACTGTCTACCTTTCTGGATTTATTTTCTCATGTGTAACTGTTACCATTTATTGAGCATTATGTCTGAACTCTGTGTTGAGTGTTTTATATATATAATCTTATAGTACTGTGATTAAAAGACTATGGAGCCAGATTCAAATCCTAGCTCAACCATTTACTAACTGTGTGACCTTAGGCAAGTTTACCCAACCTCTGTGCCTCAGTTTCTTTACCTCATAGGGTTGTCATGAGGATTAAATGACTTAGTATATGTAAAGCACTTAGAATAGTACCTGGTATACAGTAAGAGCTCATGGATGCAATTCCATAATATTTATTATTAAAAAACAACTCAGTAAAGAAACTGAGCCTCTGAGATGTTCTTTTTGGTCCCAGTTCACACTACTAGTAAACAGAAGAGCAAGGGGTTGAACCTACGTGTGTCCACCCCTGCATCCCACATTTTTATTGCCTACTCACCATTAAGTGAAGTTGAACTGAAAAATAACACCATCACACATTTAGCAGGGTTACTGTGAAAATTAGAGATAATGTATACAGAGCTTAGCAGCTCCAACATATGGTATCTATTCAATAAATAGTAACTACTGTCATTATCTGAAGTACTTTCTAGACCCAATTTGAAATGATTCAAATACTACTTCAGTAGAAGCAACTGTGCAGTGCTAGAACTGCAAGGAACATTTCTACTATATTTTATAAATGTCAACTGAGAAGTTTCAGTTTTCTAATCTTGTTATTTGGAGATGATATCTACTCTCATAAAAGTCCCCAGAAAGTGTCAGGATAACAGGAAATAAAAACTAGAGCACAATAGCACACTAGGCTCTCAGTCAACATCAAGTGCTATGCAGTCCCCAAAAGGGACGATGTGAGATACTTACAACCTAGATTGAGTCCTTGTGAATCTGTGCACAGGACTCCAACAATGGATGGATTCTTCATTCTAATTCCAGGAACACAGGAAAAAGGAAGAAAATGATTGGGAAAATGACATTAATTATAACACAAAGAGGCTTTCTATGTACCAGACATTAAATTCATGTTACTCAATCTTTTTTCACTTATCATCCACTCCTACCCAAGAAAAATTCAATTACAACTATTTTAAATTGAATAGTTAAACCAATTTCTCTCTCATGAGAGAAAAGACTGGCACGGTACTGTTGAGCTCTGGAGGGCCAGGAACGCTGCAGTACCTGGGATTTTGTTGCCTTTGTTAAAAATGCATACTTTAGCATACCTACTCACTTGAAACAACTGCTGAGAAACTCTTAAGTAACGATGGGTTGCCTCATGCTGAGGAAGTGGGAAGCTGAGCGGTACTGATGGGAAGGACGTGTTCTCCTGTACGCTGTCTT
>SJYQ01096741.1:14487-54175 GCA_006410935.1 Redunca redunca
TCCAACTTTTAGCCTAATCTGTTTTAACTGGCTTGCCCCAAGTAAACTGAAACTTCCTTTACTGTTCACTGTGGGTTAAATGCAGTTCCTGGAGCTTCATCGAAATGGTTTGTTATACAGATTCTCATGGTCATCCCTAAAGCCTGCATTCTTTGTTTTTGATTTACAATAAAATGATTTGTATCCCCAAACATGGTTTCGCCAGTTATTGATAATACGATTTGGGGGCAAGACATTAACTTCTTAGAGCCCTATTCTAACTAAGATTTAGGAAAAAAACTTGCCTTATCTAGAGCATATGTTTATACCTCTGACTTTTTTTTGCTGCTAAGTGGGGTCAGAGGGAGGCTTCATTGAGGTATAATGCACAAAATTAACTTTTTGTTTTTGCCCTGCTGCATGGCGTGCAGTATCTTAGTTCCCTAACTTGGGATCAAACCTGCATCCCCTGCAGTGGAAGTATGGAGTTTTAAACAGTGGACTGGCAGGGAATTTCCAAAATTGACTCATTTTTAACTATGTAGTTTGAGTTTTAAAAATTGTATACAGTCATAAAAATACTTTCTGTTACTCCAGAAAGTTTGGATCACTGTCCTTTCCCGTCCCTGCCTATGGCAGTTACTAATCACTTTCAATAACTATAGTTTTGCCATTTTTCTAAAATGTCATATAAATGGAATAATATTAACGCAATGCATACTATTTTGTGTCTGCCCTCTTTGATTTAACATAATGCTTTGGAATTCACTCCTGTTATTAAAAGTAGTATTAGGTTGTTCTGTTTAATTGTTGTACAGTTGCTTAGTTGTCTTCAATTCTTTGTAACCTTACAGACTGCAGCACGCCAGCGTTACCTGTCCTCTACTATCTCTTGAGTTTGGCTCAATTCATCTCCATTGAGTTGGTGATGCCATCTAAGCATCTCATCCTGACGCCCCCTTCTTTTGCCTTCAGTGTTTCCCAGCATCAGGGTCTTTTCCAATGAGTCAGCTCTTCATGTCAGGTGGTCAGAGTACTGGAAATTCAGTATCCGTCCTTCCAATGAATATTAAGGTTGATTCCCTTTAGGATTGACTGGTTTGATTTCCTTGCAGTCTAAGGACTCTTGAGTGTTCTCCAGCACCGTAATTCAAAAGCATCAATTCTTCAGTGCTCAGCCTTCTTTATGGTCCATCTCACATCCCGTACATGACTACTGGAAGTACCATAGCCTTAACTAGACGGACCTTTGTCAGCAAAGTAATGTCTCTGCTTTTTAAAACGCTGTCTAGGTTTGTCATAGCTTTCCTTCCAAGGAGCAAGCGTCTTTTAATTTCATGGCTGCAGTCACTGTCCGCAGTAATTTTGGAGCCCAAGAAAATAAAATCCGTCACTGATTCCACTTTTTCCCTTCTGTTTGTTAATTGTAGTAGTATTCCATTGTATGAATATTCCACAGTTTCTTTGTTCACTAGTTGTGGATATTTGAGTTTCTAGTTTTTAGCTAGATAATAAAGTTCCTTATGAATGTATGTATTATTTAGCTAGTAGTAAAGTTCCTTATGTATGTTATAGGTCTTTGGGCATTTGTTTCAGTTTCTCTCATTTAAATACCTAGAAGAGGGCATTACAGAGTTACATAGTAAATGTATGTTTATAACTTTATAAGAAACTGCCCAACTATTTTCCAAAGTGACTATGCTGTTTTTCATTCCCACCAGCAATGTATGAGAATTCTAGTTGTTCCACATTCTTTTTAACACTTGGTATTGTCAGTCTTTTGGAGAAGGAAATGGCAACCCACTCCAGTACTCTTGCCTGGAAAATTCCATGGATGGAGGAGCCTGGTAGGCTATACAGTCTGTGAGGTCGCAAAGAGTCAGACATGACTGAGCTACTTCACTTTCACTTTCATTGTCAGTCTTTATTCAGCCATTCTTGTGGGTCTGTGGGTGTCCCAGGTGACTCAGTGGTTGAGAACCTGCCTGCTAGTGCAAGAAATGGGTTCGATTCCTAGGTCTGGAAGATGCCTTGGAGGAGGAAATGGTGACCCACACCAGTATTCTTGCTTGGGAAATTGCATGGACAGAGGAGCCTGGCGGGCTGCAGTCTGTGGGGTCACAAAAAATCAGACAGGACTTAGCACGTGTGCATGTGGGTCTGTAGTGACATATTATTGTAGTTTTACTTTACAGTTTTCAGATGAGTAACACTGATCATCTTTTCATGCGCTTATTTGCTATTCATTTATCTTCTTTGAAGTGTTCTTTAAAATCTTCTGCCCAGTTGAAAAATTAGGAATTTTTTTAAGTTGTATGAGTTCTTCATCTTTTCTAGGTTGTTGTTGTTGTTGTTCAGTTGCTTTAAGTTGTGTCCAGCTCTCTGCGACCCCATGGACCGCAGCACTGCCAGACTGTCCCTGGAGTGTGCTCCAATTCATGTCCATTGAGTTGATGATACTGTCTAGTCAGTCTCGTCCTCTGTCGTCACCTTCTCTTGCCTTCAGTCTTGCGCAGCATCAGGGTCGTTTCCAGTGAGTTGGCTCTTTGCATCAGGTGGCCAAAGTATTGGAGCTTCACCATCATTTCTTCCAGTGAATATTCAGGGTTGATTTACTTTGACATTCACCACCAGATACATCCATAACTGAGTGTCGGCTCTGCTTTGGCCCCTGCGCTTCATTCTTTCGGGAGCCATTGGTGATTGCCGTCTGCTCTTCCCCAGTAGCATATCTTTTTGCCTTTTCATACTGTTCATAGGGTTCTCTAGGCAAGAATACTGGAGTGGGTTGCCATTCCCTCCTCTAGTGGACCACATTTTGTCAGAACTCTTCACTGTGACCTGTCCATCTTGGGTGGCCTGCACAGTATGGCTCATAGCTTCATTGAGTAGCCCACCTGCACCACCAAAAAGCTGTGCTCCATGAAGGGGATTTTCTGGATATGAATCCTTTATTACAGATTTTGCAGATCATATTTTATGGAATATGTTCTCATCATTTGTGGTTTTTCCCTTTTCATTTTCTTAATAGTATCTTTCAAAGATTGGAAATTTTAATTTTTATGAAGTGTTACTTGCTGACCTATTATACTTAATATTCTTTACAGTCTATCTCAGGAATCTTCTGTAGGCCTAAAGTCACTGTTTCCTTAAATTTTCCTTCTGGAAGTTTTGTGGCTTTATGTTTTACATTTAGGTTTGTGAAACTGAAGTGTTTTACAGATTGAAGTAGTTAGTCTGTTTAATGAATGAGGTAAGGGTTAAGGGTCATCATTTTGTATACAGATTTCTAAAATTTCCTCTAGGCAGTGCTCCAGCTGCAACCCACAAATTGACATACTATGTCAGATATTTTCTAATTTCTCTTGTAATGTCTTTTTTTTTGCTATGGATTATTTAGAAGTGTGTTGTTACTGATTTCTAATTTAATACCCTTGTGATCAGAGAACATACTCTGTAGGACTTCAGTCTTTTGAATTTGAGATTTATTTTGTGATGAGGCACATTGTGGTGACTATGCTGTGTGTCCTTGAGAAGACTATGTATCCTGCAGGTAGACATCGGTTTTGGTTGATACCGTTGTTAGTCTTTTATATACTTAAGTTTTTTGGCCTGCTTGTACTGTCAGTTACTAAAAGAGGAGTGCTGAAGTCTCAGACTACATCTATAGATTCAGTTCTGTCAGTTTCTGCTTCATGTTTTTTGAAGTTCTGTCTTTAGGTGCATATATAGTTCACAGTTGGGATGTGTTCTCAGTAAGTTAACCCTTTTATCATAATGACTTGTCCTACTTTGGTATTATTTGCTCTCCCCAAGGCAGCTTGGGGAAGGAAAGCTATGACGAACGTAGACAGCATATTAAAAAACAGAGACGTTACTTTGTCAACAAAGGTCCGTCTTGTCAAGGCTATGGTTTTTCCAGTAGTCCTGTATAGATGTGAGAGTTGGACTATAAAGAAAGCTGAGCACAGAAGAATTGATGCTTTTGAGCTGTGGTGTTGGAGAATACTCTTGAGAGTCCCTTGGACTGCAAGGAGATCCAACCAGTCCATCCTAAAGGAGATCAGTCCTGGGTGTTCATTGGAAGCACCTATGCTGAAGCTGAAACTCTAATACTTTGGCCTCCTCATGCAAAGAGCTGACTCATTGGAAAAGACCCTGATGCTGGGAGGGATTGGGGATGGGAGAAGGGGACGACAGAGGATGAGATGGTTGGATGGCATCACCGACTCAGTGGACATGAGTTTGAGTGACCTCCGGGAGTTGGTGATGGACAGGGAGGCCTGGCGTGCTGCAGTTCATGGGGTTGCAAAGAGTCGGACACGACTGAGTGACTGAACTGAAAGGGTTCTAAGGGATTCTTGTCCAGAGTAGTAGATGTAATGGTCATCTGAACTAAATTTGCCCATTCCCGTCCATTTAGTTGACTGATTTCTAAAATGTTGATCTTGTCATCTCTTACTTGAGTATGTCTAATTTACCTTGATTCATGGTTCCTATGCAGTACTGTTCTTTACAGCATCGGACCTTACTTTCAGCCCCAGACACATCCACAGCTAAGCGTCATTTCCGCTTTGGCCCAGCCTCTGCCTTCTTTATGGAGCTGTTTCTCCTCTCTTCCCCTGTAGCATATTGGACAGCTACTGACTGGGGGGCAGGGGGGCTTATCCTCTGGTGTCATATTTTTTTGCCTTTACGTACTGTTCATGGGGTTCTCAAGGCAGGAATGCTGAGTGATTTGCCCTTCCCTTCTCCAGTGGACGATATTTTTTCAGAACTCTCCCCCATGACCTGTCCTTCTTGGGTCACTGATTAGTGACAGCTCATTGTTCTTGTTCTATCAATATAAACACCTTTAGCAAAGGATTTTCTGTTGGTTTCCACCAGCTAGAATTCATTGGAATTTGGAAATAAGAGGACCAGCCTCTTAAAAGCCCACTTTAACTTAACCTTAAAAGAGGAAAGGTGATTCTGAGTGGCTTTTTTTTTTCTTTTCCGCACATGAGGGTGGCATTATGTTTTCATATTCATTGCTTAGAGAACAAATTATGTGTCCAAAGGTATCTCTTGTGGCTGGGTCATTATTTAGGACTGCAGGCATCAATTTTGTTTGCTTAGTAGTAGTAAGTCTCTACTTCCTCAGCATCTGAGAAAAAGACTATTCATACAAGATTTAAAACGTTGTACTGGGATTTGCATTAGAAGTTGCAACACATAGCTAGTAGACTTTATAATTGTAATGTGTTATTTTCACCTACTTAGTAGGACCATCTTTGTTTACCAGAACCTTTATTTCTCTGGAACAAATCTTGGTGTCAGTTTTAACAATACTCAAGGACGAGTGCTAGCATTTAAATACTGACAGAAGATGTCATTTCGTCATCATTATTTCCTGTCATTTTGTCATCATTTTTTAGTTCAGTTCAGTCGCTCAGTCATGTCCGACTCTTTGCGACCCCACACCAGTCCTCCCTGCCCATCACCAACTCCCGGAGTTTACCCACACACATGTCTGTTGAGTCAGTGATGCCATCCAGCCATCTCATCCTCTGTCGTCCCCTTCTCCTCCTGCCCTCAGTCTTTCCCAGCATCAGGGTCTTTTCCAGTGAGTCAGCTCTTCGCATTAGGTGGCTAAAGGAGTTTCAGCTTCAACATCAGTCCTTCCAATGAACACCCAGGACTGGTCTCCTTTAGGATGGACTGGTTGGATCTCCTTGCAGTCCAAGGGACTCTTGTCAAGCGTCTTCTCCAGCACCACAGCTCAAAAGCATCAATTCTTCTGTGCTCAGCTTTCTTCACAGTCCAACTCTCACAGCTATACATGACTAGTGGAAAAACCGTAGCCTTGATGAGACGGACCTTTATTGACAAAGTAATGTCTCTGCTTTTTAATATGCTGTCTAGGTTGGTGATAACTTTCCAGGGAGTAAGCGTCTTTTAATTCCGTGGCTGCAGTCACCATCTGCAGTGATTTTGGAGCCCCCCAAAATAGCCACCATTATTACTACTAGATAAAAGAAAGCTATAAAGATATTGTGCGTTATTTAATACTTTTTGCTTTTGTTTTACAATTTTTGTGTCTCGGTAAAAAGTCATTCTATAGGTAAATTGACATGTCTATGATAGGTGGATAGTGAGATCTTTGTGTAGCTTGAAGACAGCTTATGAGTAAATAATAGTTGGTAACAATGGGATTTGAATAAGTGGCAGAGGATCATTTGATACGGAAATGTTGCTTATTTATCTTGAGATTGGAAAGTACTTTTTCCCATCTGAAATCATCAGATGTCATATGTGGCTAAAGCAGACGATTCAAGTGATTCATTTAGCAAAGATGAGTAAATACTGGTGTTATGTGGCATGAGATAAACCTTGAAGGAAGTGTTGGGAGCCTGAACTATATAGGGCTGTTGAGAACTTTCTTTAGAGCTATATATTTATAGCTCGCTCTCTCTCTCTATATATATATAGCTCTTTCTTCCACTAACCTCCTGATGTATGCAAAGATAAGGTCTTACTTCTTGTTGTATTGAGAAATAAGTCCATGATGTTAAACATCTTTAAATTGATCGTATAATTTAAAATAACTTTCATGTAGTCTAGGTAACTTGGAACTTTAAAGTTTTTCATTTTGATAGCAGTTATGAGTTCTCTGAAGCATTTTCCCTGCCTTGAAACATCTTCCTCTTTATTATCCTTGCTTGTTTTCTCTACAGGATTTGGCTTAGGTTTATTAATATAATAAACATTTACCAAATGCCACCTATTTACTGACACTGTTATGTCCTAGGCCTGTGGATGCAGTGGGAACCAGAATGGCCTCATTCAGTTTGTAGCCTATAAAGGAAAGAAATAGGAATAGGAGTTGGGGGATTATCTTGTTTGTTTTTTAATAAAGTCTCCAAACTGATGAATGATTAGGACAAGTCTCCTGTCTTTTGGTATACTAGCGGTTTCAGCAGAATCTGTCTGGAAGTTCTCAATCGGCTGTTAATTTAAAGGGACTATATCATGTCATACGTTAAGAGTGAAGGGAATTTTAACTAAAATGATGCTACTGGTTGTGGATACTAAAAGGTAGAGGTGTACAGTCTTATTTGCTTTTTAAGAATACAAAGAAGGGATAGTTGCTTTGTACAGTTAGTTTTCTTATTTCTTCTCTTCCCATAAGAGACAGTTTGTATCTTGCTAAAATCTGGAATTATAGTTCTTAATGTTTGGGGGAATAGTACCGTATGACTGCATAGCTTTGGTAGTAGTCTCTGGGTGATTGTTTCCTCATTCTATGTTTCCTGTCCTTTTTTCTTTTACCCTCGGGGTGAAAACTGTTTGCTCAAAGCCCCCCTCTTCCTAATTCTTTTAGCATGGCACATTGTTGTTTTTTATACTAACAGTGTACATACTTGAAAGTGAATGACATTATCTTGCCATGGATTTCTCACTGACACATTTGGTTTGAAGTGGTTTAAACTGCCTGATTTTATGTATGTTGACTGCAAAAGCTAGCCAAGAAAGGAGGAAGGAAAGTTTTTATCAAGAGGGTAATAAAATTATTGTTCTAAAACAGTGATATATGCCCAGTAAGAAATTTGGCTCTTGAAAAATAATGTTTCTGGACTACTAGTTTATATTGGCCTTTGGATGTGTTTCCAATCTTGGTTTTAATTTGTAGGAAATATTTTTCTAGGTTAAATTCAACCCAGTATAATTATGTTTATAATTTATTTCAGATATCTGACTTTATTAGGATACTGGCTGATGACTTTATGCTTGCAATTTATTTCACCAGTGCTTTTCTTATTTTTGAAGACTTAGGTAATCTGCTTTAAAATTGGAGAACTGGAGAAGTGGGGACAGAGAGGGATGGACTGGGAATTTGGGGTTAGTAGTTTCAAACTATTATGTTTAGAATGGATAACCAACAGGGTCTTACTGTATAGCACAGGGAAATATATCCAATCTCCTGGAATAAGCCACAATAGAAAAGAATATTAAAAAATGTATGTATGTGTATAAATGAGTCACTTTGCTGTACAGCAGAAATTAGCACAACATTGTAAATTGACTATACTTCATTTAAAAACATTCAAAAAATGTATGAGAACACTAAAAAAAAACCCCAGAAACTCACTAGTTTAGTTTTTTAAAACATTATTAGGTTACATACTATGTTAATTTAGTGACTATTATGCTAATTAAACCATCTGTAATAGGCTAGAGAAAACATTTTGTTGGAGTCTTACTATGTAAAACTAAGCCCACCAGTAAGTTCATGGCTAATCTTAAGACTTTAGGAATACAAGGTTCTTAAGCTGAAGTCTCAATGTGGGAATTTAGTAAACTCAGTGTTCATGCTGAATTTGTCTGTTCGCATACTTTTTTAAAAAAGAAGCTGCAGGGTTTACTGTGTTTGTGTGGGTGTGGGGTCTCAGTTCCCTGACCCGAGATTGAACCCATGCCGCCTGCGCGTGGGAGCTCAGTCTTAACCACTGGACCGCCCGGGAAGCCAAAGCTGTCTATTCGGTATTGATTCCTACTGGCATTTAGAATATTTGAATGTGTATTATATTCATTTGAATATTTATATTTTCCATGTGCATAACAAAAAGGAAATGGCCGTTATTTAAACTTTTTGAATGCTAGGAAAAGAATCCTAGAGCTAGGAAAAGAATCCTAGAGGCAAAGGAAATCATGTCAAGACCAGTGTGGTAACATCTATTAGGAATAAAGATTTTTTTTTAACCTCGTGTGTAAATAATTCCCTAGCATAGGGATTGTTCAAACTTTGATTTAAAGCACAGATATGAAGTGCGTTTGGTCTAAAGATTGTTGCTTAACCCACGGACCCAACTTTGGCTCATCAAAACAGTGTCAGAACTGTTCCGATAGGAGGCATGTCTTCTCTGAAAGTATGAAGCCAGTGATTTGTATACACAAAGCAGCTTTTTGCCTCCACTGTCATTGGGTGAGGATAGCAGTAGGTTCATATGAAATCATTTTTGTTAGAATGTGATGGAGTGAACATAATTTCTACTAATTTTGTGATTTTTATGCCAGAGTAATGAGGTGAATGTCCTTGAAGTCGTTTCTGTGTAAGTGTCTTTATGTAGTGACAATAGTAATTTCCCTGGGAATTGTAGTTCTTCTCTGCTTTTAGCAGATCCTGGGCAAACCAAGTAATACCCTCACTGATGCCTCACCTTCCTTGCTCTTGAAAGATGCACATCTGTACAGGTGGGAGAAGGAACCAAGCTGTGGGCAGAGGTGCTGGGGAGGGGTCACAAGTCCAGGCTCAGTTTTCCCCCTTGTTTCTTAATACACTGTACATTGCTCTCTACATCTTAAGCTTTCTTCAGTAATATGTCTTAGACACAGTTGCTTAATATTATAACATTCCCTATATAAACTTTGCTTTGTTGTTACTGTCTTTTGCAGTGGAGAGGGTTTTCTAAGTCTCAGTGCACGCATGACCACTTCTCAAGTTCATCAGAGAAAGAGTTACTAGGGTGTATGATATGTGTGGCTATAGCTTTACCACACTGCCAGAATGGTGTGCAGAGGAGCTGTGACAGTCCTGTCCTACCAGAAGTGTGTGCTAAAGTAGGCATTTTCCATGCTCATTTCAGAATTTGAAATTAAACAGAATCATTTTGCCAGTCTTAGAGATGGAAAATAGTTATTGTCATTGTTTTCATTTGTATATTTCTGGTTATCTGAGGTTGAGCATATTTTCATATTTGTTGAACATTTGCATTTTTTCCTGTGATTTCCTGTTATCATTTGTCTAATTTTTTCAGTTGCATTATTTTCAATCCATATGGATTATGGGAGCTTTTAAAAAGAATATGCTCAACTATTTTCAGGTTATTATAAGCTAATCTCTCTGTTAACCATAGATTAGTTTTATAGAATTTAATATAAATGATCATTCCCAGATCTTTTATGTGGATTTCTGAACTTATGATTATATTCAGTTTGTTATTAAGAAAGGGAACTTAAAAAATACTTGAGTTGTTGGCTAAAAAAAATTTTGAAGTAGAGTTGAGTGGTTTCTGAGTAGTTACTTGGCAACTTCACTGTTTAACTAGAAAAAAATTTTTTTTGTTTTAAATTGTGCAGTGGAAACACTGACACAGCAAGGTTAACAGTACTTGAATCTCTGAAATGAGATATAGCCCAGTGGAAGGAAGATAGCAGTAGCTGATCTACCCTTATCTGTTTCCATACTTGCCTCTTAAATGTTAGTTTTGTGGTTCTCTTTACCATTACATACATTGATTTTGGTTTATATTGCCCTGTACATGGAGATATTGTTTTGAATAAAGGACAACATCCAGAGTGTAGTGTTTTAGTTTTTGCCAAAGCTATATTAAAAAAAATTTTTATTCCCATAGTCCCCCCAAAAAGGAAAAAAAAACTTGCAAGTTTATTTTTAAAGCAGGCTAAGACAGAATAGGGGAGGATGTCTAACCTGATTTCTAGCCTTTTTGTAGCACAGTTAATGTTACAGATTAGTCAAGATTACATGCTATTTGGTAGGAACTCCTGAGCCATCTCTTCCTTCTTCCTTGCGTGTGCCTTGATCTCATTGTGCACCGTTTTCTTAAAGTTCTACAGTGTTTTGGTTTTTTCCCCAAAGATATCCATCTCAGAGCTCCATTCATGTTAATAAAGATTACAGGGACTGGTTAGTGAATCTGAATGCCAGTGCAATATAAGTTGGTCTGTTGCCTTGTAGATTTCGTATTTGAGCCAAGAACTTCTCTGAAAGTACTTTTTGTTTTAATTAAAAAACAATTGAGATATGATATGCATGTAATGAAGTTTGGTAACCCTAACTTTTGGCAACTTCTTAACCTATGTAACTGCACTCAGATTAAGATGAACATTTGCAGCTCTCTTTCATTAAGACTCCCATCTTTTCCCAGTCAGTTACGTTAACCTAAAGAGATAACCAACAATTTTGACTTCTGTTACTGCACTGCCTTTACTTTTTGTGTTTAATTCCTTGCTAAAAGTTCTTTTGAAATTGTTTCTTTTGTTTGGAGGCATGGTGGACCTAACCTGTTAGTAAAGTTACAATCAGAGATTGCTTGGAAGACATGGAAATGAGCAAGGCAGATTATGTGATTCACATGATTCATAACATCATTCTAGGGCAGTCTTTCGCAGCCTTCCTCGTGTTTAGAATATACAACCTGTTTTCTTGTTTGGATTTTGTTTTTATCATAAGAGAAAGAATGACGAATGTTCGTGTACCTATAGACTATTTATTAATCTTCTTTCACATTTGTGGCAAATTAAAAAATTTTTTGCTTTGATGTTATTTGAGATTTAGTAAAATCTATGGAAGTAATATGAGGAGCTTACCAGTGTCCTTCACCAATTGTTTACACTTCTTTGTTTAATATGTTTTATCATACGCTTTTGTTTTTTCTTTTAACCATTTAAGTTTGAGGCGCTGTGTCCTTATGCTTTAGAGTTTATTTCATAAGAATAAGATAGGGAATATTATAACCACAGAGCAATCCTTTATGGGTTCTTAAGTTTAATTTTGGGGATGATTTTATATCCGAGTTCTTGCATATACCTTGCAGTTGGCAAAATAACTCATGTTACGTCCAGTTCCTATACCATCAGAATTTTTAGTATGCTTTTACGTGTCTTGTAGTTGTTGCTTGTTTTGCTGTTAGTCAAGACATGTTGACATTTGAGAATCAAAATCCATCTCACTCCTTGTATTTTATTGTGGTGTTGTGAGCAGGTGTACTGCATTTCAGCATCTTCACATAAGTTTTTAATTGAGAGGTGCTAATCAGCTTTTAACAGTTTATTGTGATCCACACAGTCAAAGGCTTTGGCGTAGTCAGTAAAGCAGAAATCGATGTTTTATTGGCACTCTCTTGCTTTTTCGATGATCCAGCGGATGTTGGCAATTTGATCTCTGGTTCCTCTGCCTTTTCTAAAACCAGCTGGAACATCTGGAAGTTCATGGTTCACATATTGCTGAAGCTTGGCTTGGAGAATTTTGAGCATTACTTTACTAGCGTGTGAGATGAGTGCAATTGTGCGGTAGTTTGAGCACTCTTTGGCATTGCCTTTCTTTGGAATTGGAATGAAAACTGACCTTTTCCAGTCCTGTGGCCACTGCTCAGTTTTCCAAATTTGCTGTCATATTGAGTGCAGCACTTTCACAGCATCATCTTTCAGGATTTGAAATAGCTCAACTGGAATTCCATCACCTCCACTAGCTTTGTTCGTAGTGATGCTTTCTAAGGCCCACTTGACTTCACATTCCAGGATGTCTGGCTCTAGATGAGTGATCACACCATCGTGATTATTTGGGTCATGAAGCTCTTTTTTGTACAGTTCTTCCGTGTATTCTTGCCACCTCTCCTTAATATCTTCTGCTTCTGTTAGGTCCATACCATTTCTGTCCTTTATCGAGCCCATCCGAGCCCATCTTTGCATGAAAAGTTCCCTTGGTATCTCTAATTTTCTTGAAGAGATCTCTAGTCTTTCCCATTCTGTTTTCCTCTGTTTCTTTGCATTGATCGCTGAGGAAGGCTTTCTTATCTCTCCTTGCTATTCTTTGGAACTCTGCATTCAAATGGGAATATCTTTGCTTTTTGCTTCTCTTCTTTTCACAGCTATTTGTAAGGCCTCAGACAGCCTTTTTGCTTTTTGCATTTCTTTTTCTTGGGAATGGTTTGATCCCTGTCTCCTGTGCAGTGTCACGAACCTCCGTCTGTAGTTCATCAGGTACTCTATCAGATCTAGTCCCTTAAATCTATTTCTCCCTTCCACTGTATAATCATAAGGGATTTGATTTAGCTCATACCTGAATGGTCTAATGGTTTTCCCTACTTTCTTCCATTTAAGTCTGAATTTGGCAATAAGGCCAGCACAACTGGACATGGAACAACAGACTGGTTCCAAATAGGAAAAGGAGTACGTCAAGGCTGTATATTGTCACCCTGCTTTTTTACTTATATGCAGAGTACATCATGAGAAACATTGGGCTGGAAGAAGCACAAGCTGGAATCAAGATTGCCAGGAGAAATATGAGTAACCTCAGATATGCAGACGACACCACCCTTATGGCAGAAAGTGAAAAGGATCTCAAAAGCCTCTTGATGAAAGTGAAAGAGGAGAGTGATAAAAGTTGGCTTAAAGCTCAGCATTCAGAAAACTAAGATCATGGCATCTGATCCCATCACTTCATGGGAAATAGATGGGGAAACAGTGGAAACAGTGTCAGACTTTTATTTTTGGGCTCCAAAATCACTGCACATGATGATTGCAGCCATGAAATTAAAATATGCTTACTCCTTGGAAGGAAAGTTATGACCAACCTAGATAGCATATTAAAAAGCAGAGGCATTACCCTGCCAACAAAGGTCCGTCTAGTCAAGGCTATGGTTTTTCCAGTAATCATGTATGGATGTGAGAGTTGGACTGTCAAGAAAGCTGAGTGGCGAAGAGTTGATGCTTTTGAACTGTGGTGTTGGAGAAGACTCTTGAGAGTCCCTTGGACAGCAAGGAGATCCAAAGAGTCCATCTTAAAGGAAATCAGTCATGAATATTCATTGGAACGACTGATGCTAAAGCTGAAACTCTAATACTTTGGCCGCCTGATGCAACGAGCTGACTCATTGGAAAATACCCTGATGCTGGGAAAGACTGAAGGCAGGAAGAGAAGGGGGTGACAGAGGATGAGATGGTTGGATGGCATCACCAACTCGAGGGACATTGAGTTGGAGCAAGCTCTGGGAGTTGGTGATGGACAGGGGGGCCTGGTAAGCTGCAGTCCATGCTGTCGCAAAGAGCTGGACATGACTGAGCAACTGAACTGAATTTTTTCTCTTAATGCCTAAGTTTCAGTGTTTTATTGTACATTGTCATATTGGTAGAGTTTGAAAAATCTTACTGTTTTAGGGAAAAACTCAGATGATCATTCACATCATGGTGAAGTGACTATCCTGGTATTTTAGAATCTAGAAAGATACTAGCTCTTTGATTTGGGACAAATTACTTAGTCTTTTGGAGATTTGGAGTCCTCTCTCTGAAATAAGAATGAGTTGTCCTACTTCAGCAACCCTATGAAGATTAACTAGGATAATGTTTGAAAAGTCCACAGCTCAGTGCTTGGCACATAGTTCAGTAAATGTGTGCATGCCAAGTCACTTCAGTTTGACTTTTTGTGACCCTATGGATTGTAGCCTGCCAGACTCCTCCGTTCATGAGATTTTCTAGGCAAGAATTCTAGACTGGGTTGCCATTTCCTTCTCCAGGGAACCTTCCCCATCCAGGGATCAAACCCGCTTCTCTCACGTCTCCTGCATCGGCAGGCATGTTCTTTACCACTAGCTCCACGTGGGAAGCTCCCCAGTAAATACTAGCTCTTAAATATGAAGATAATGGTGTTTATTCAAAATTTGGTTTTGTTTAACAAAATAATGAGATATTCTTTTAGACTAGTTTGACTAAGCCTGTATTACCTTATTATGATGGTATTAAATCAGAGCTCTGTGTGCAATATTTTAACTGTAGTTCTGAACTGTATGATTGATACTTCTGTAATTAAGACCTTTTAAGAGTTATTCATGTATATTAGTTTATTCTCCAGTAATTCATGTATTTGTTTGGTCAGGGGAGGTAATTAAATTTTGAGAGTTCAAGAAAGATCATTAGTGTGTGTGGTATAAGGGGTTATTGATACATATCAGGGCGTTAGTATTAAGCTAACATGTGTGATTACTAAGTGCCAGGTACACTTCTAGTTGCTTCTGTGTATTAGATCATTTAATCCTTACAGTAATACTTGGAGGTATTGTTGCTGTCAGAAGGTTATTAGTGAAACGTGACCTGTTCAAGATGACAGAACTAGTGAACGTCTGAATTAGGTTTTGAGGGGCTTCCCTCATGGCTCAGATGGTAAAGCGTCTTCCTGCAATGAGGGAGACCCCGTTCAGTCCCTGGGTCAGGAAGATCCCCTGGAGAAGGAAATGGCAACTCACTCCAGTCGTCTTGCCTGGAAAATCCCATGGACAGAGGAGCCTGGTAGACGAGTCTCTGTGGGGTCGCAGAGAGTCGGACACGACTGAGTGACTTCACTTCGGTTAGGTTGACTCTGAAGTTGTGCGGGAATGCCGAAAAACTAACACTTTATAATGCTAGTGTATGTTTTTAATTCTTAAACATTAAGGATTAAAAGTTCTGGAGGCTTTGTTTAAAACAGGAGATAATGCAGAGACACTGCACAGTCAAGGAGGAACCACCACAAGCTGCGGGGAGCAAACAGGAAAGCAGGAGAGGCCGTGTTAAATGTGGATTTTTGCAGAGGAAAAAAAAAAAAGGAAAGATGCCTTTCTGATTAGGTTTACTGTCTGGTTAAATAATCCTTTCTCTCCTGTACTCATTCCAGGGAAAAGCATAGAAGCAGAAGACAAAACTGTCTATCCACTCTGAAACCCTTTGTGTTTGTATCTCTTCTTCTATAGTCTGCACTTAGAATTGGAACAAGATTAGATTTAAGAATAAAAGATTCTTTAACTTCTGTGGCTTTGTTATAGTACTGACCCTAACTCCCTGATAAATCTTCTTTGAAAATCAAATAATTTGGGTATACTTGGGAACTTTGAGGTACTTGTAAGTCTCATTAACACACTGATCACATGGACCAGATTGTCTAATCCGGTCAGCTTTCTACTTCCTTGCCCTTATGTTTGCGCTGGTGTGCTGGTGTCCATGACAACACAAGTTTACGGCCCAGCAGTGTGGGGCAAGCAGGCTTCCTTCCTGCCATGCGGCGTTTCCTGTACCAGATAGATGCCAGCCCCAAGGGCCGCGAGCCGGGGAGGTCAGTGGGAAACCTGGCTCCTGGCTCTCCCTTTAGATTAGATTGCCTCAGTGCTGAAGTAGAAAGTTGGTAGAAAGCAGTGCCTGGCTTGAGGATATCTAATAAATGTTCAGCTTTAGAGTAAATGGATTTCTTGTTTTAACATCTCAGAGACTGTTAATGGCCTCAGTGTTACTACTGAATAATAATCTGTAGTAGAACATTATTTAGTGACACAAAAATTTCAACTTAATAGTCATTTATTTGCCTTGGTAAATTCTCTGCATTTTCCCATAGACTGCAATACCTGTTTCTATTCAGTTTTCTGAGTTAATTTCTTTAAATAGAATATAAAATTGTATTATTAAAAAATGACCCCCTTCATCCTTTCCATTGGAGTTTTTAAATGCTTTTTTAAAATATGTATGTTACTGGTGGGGCTGAAAGACATCCTGGATAATTTTTTTTTAATTTTAAAAACATTTTATCCCCTTTCCAAAAACTTTTGTCAAGCATCTGTGTGTACAGTGGAAAAAACTAAGCTACTTCTTGATAAGTATCTTAAGTAAGGATTAAGCTTCTTTATTATATACCTTCTTATTCTGTTACCTTTTTTGCTAGTCATTTCTACTATTTTTTCAGCCTCACCCTATTTTGTCTTCTGTGGATTTGGAGTTTTAATAACCTTATCAGCAGGGCTGAATCTTTTTTTTTTCCTGAAGAGAATGCTGACACCGTAAATGGTTATAGACATTAGATGTTTGAGTACCTACTGAGTGCCAGGATACCTTTTTGGGAGACTTCTTTCTTTACCAGACACTGTTTACCTTGCAGCTCAGGAGCTGTTTGCTCTCTTTTGTTTGTTTACTTTTGTTTGCTTGTTTACTTGTTCTTCCTTAAAACTTTGAAGACTTTTAAAAATAAAATACTGGTTTAAATGTGTATAAAAGGATGAACATCATTGAATGGTGGAATAAATTAATCAGTTATGCTTCAGTAGATACAAACCTTTTTGAAATCTCTCTGATTTGGAACCATATGTATAGTTCTGGCCATAATAAGGAGGAAGAAATATTTGTGTTAATTTGTGAGCCCAGAAGTAAATTTTCCTTGGTCACTGGGGTACTGTTGTTTGTAAATTCGTTTCCTCTTTTCCTATAGAATTGTGGCACAGGACAGAATTTCAGAAATTTAAGATCCCCCCCCCCATTTTTTTTTTCCAAAAATTAAGAATCTCAGAATGGCTACAGCATAGCATTAAACCAAGTGTGCATGTGTTGCAGACCCATGAAGCTGGCCCTGTCCTGAGTAACATGTTCAGTTCTCCAACAGATGACTTAGAACCTACACTTTCTAGTTGTGAATGCATAGTTGTATATTTTACTGTCTTCATTTGATGAAAATGTCTAGAATTTAAAATAGCCTTAAAATGGTTTACATTAGTTTTATTTTGTAATGTAAGATCTGGTTAAGGAGTGTCACAGTACAAATTTTTAGTACAAGTTTAAACAAAATCCTGCATCTAAAAGATGGGAAAGGGACTTTGATGGTCCTAAGTTGTGACTTGAAGTCATGTGCTTACCTCACTCTTGAGGTATAACCTTATAAATCTTTTCAGGCATGCTAATTGAGGTTAGCTAAAACCACTTTTAGCAAAAGCCACATGATACTTTTCTTGTTGAACTACATAGCCTTAAAATCTAAGGATACAATTTTAAATTAAACTTTTTGAGGTAGACGTTATTCTGGGATGATTGGGTGTATGGAGGTATATGTTGGCTACTATTTTATTCAGAAGAAGGACAGTTGATGTCGACTTTCAGATGGTGCTGTACTTTTGATGATAATACTGTATTTTTAATAGGTGAAAAATATTGATGGGAATTGAAACTAGAACTCCCTTTGTCTTCCAGATGGGAAATTGGAAATTTCTCAAAGATGCAACATTTCTTTTTTAATTGTTGTTTGTTACCAATAGACTAGTGAGTGGTTAAACAGTTTTCTTGATGAAAGATGGAAGGTAACTGATGAAGCCACCACATAGCACATGCCTTTGATCATGTCGTGAACTTGATCTCCTTGGAGGCAAGTTAACGTCATGGAAATTTCAGTACCTTAAAGAACCTCAGACTTGACCCAAAACACTAGTCACCTGTAAATGTATGCTTTTTGGTTATAGAGGAGGTCAGGAGTTCATATGCATGTCCTCTGAAAGAGTCTGGGGACCTTGGGAGGATGTTGTGTATGAGGTGGTTGGTTTTTATTTAAATGTTGTCAGGTTCAGCATTTGTTAAACTTAGTTGTAAAGTCTTTTTTTTTTTATTTACCTGAAGTTAGTTTACTGCTTTTGACGTACAGTTCTGTTAGTTTTGATAAATGCTTATTGCAGTATGACCAGCACTACAATTCTGATACAAAACAGTTCTGTTGCCCCAGAAGTGTCCCTCCTATTTATTCTTTTTATTTAAACCCTTCCTCCACCCCTCACCTCTGGCAACCACTGATCTTTTCCCTGTTCTCATATTTGTGCCTTTTCCAGAATGTCCGGGAAGTGGGATCATAATCATGTAACCCTACCGATTAGAAAGCTTTTAGAGATGTTTGAATAACTCAGGCATGTGTGTCTACTTTTTCAACCACAAATTTATGAAATCTAAATACAGATCATCTATTTCTTATAAAAATATACAAATTCTATTTGTTCACACTCGCTTAAACCAATACAAAATTAATGTAAATAAGATACCATATACAATGGCAAAGATCTGTGTACATATTACAATTACTTATAAATTAACCAAGTTGTATGACCTTTGCTAAAGACACTACTTTTGGATGAGGATTAGAGCCTCTGCTTTAGGATACTATTTCAGGATTTTTTTTAACAGTTAAAATAAATTTTATTTAGTGAAATACACAGATGGAAGTGTGCAATTTGAGTTTCAATAAATATTTGCAACTCTGAAGCCACTGCCTCAATCCTAATATAGAATTTATGCATCCTATTATAAAGTTCCCTCTTGCCCCTTTCTGGTTATTTCTTCTGCCTAAACTACTGTTCTTGTTTGTCACTACAGATGAGTTTTATCTGCTTTTGAACTTCATTTAAATGGAATTCTACAGTATTCTTTTGTAACTTGCTGCTTTGAGTCAACATAATACTTTTGAGTTCATCCAGACTGTTGTGAATGTCAGTAATTCATTTATGAAGTGAAGTGAAGTTGCTCAGTCGTGGCCGACTCTTTGTGACCCCATGGATTGTAGCCTACCAGGCTCCTCCATCCATGGGATTTTCTAGGCAAGAATACTGGAGTGGGTTGCCATTTCCTTCTCCAGGAGATCTTCCCGACCCAGGGATTAAACCCGGGTCTCCTGCATTGTAGGCAGACGCTTTACCGTCTGAGCCACCAGGGAAGTTTAAAATTCATTTATTGCTCAGTAGTATTCCAGCAATATTTCTATTCCAGTAGAAATATACCACAGTATATTTGATGGCCTGTTACTGAGCACAATTATGCCTTCGTTCCAGTTTGGGGCTATTGTGAGTAAAGTTTTGAACATCTGTGTCCAAGCCTTTCTGTGATCACGTGTTTTTCACTTCTCTTGGGTTAATACCAAGGAGTGAAATTGTTGGGTTATAGGATAAATGTACGTTTAACTTAATAAGCAGTTGCCAAACTGTTCTCCAAAGTGGTAATGCCAGTTTACGTTTCCATAAGCTGTGTGTGAATTCGTTACCCAGCATGCTAGCCAGCATTTGCTCTTGTCAGTCTCTTTAGTGACTCTGCTGGGTGTGAGAGATTCTCTCATTGTGGTGTTTTCATGTGCTTTTTGCGGATGACTGACAGTGCACATTTTTATCTGTTTATTGGCTTTTTATATATCTTTTGTGAAATTTCTGTTAAAATCTTTAACACATTGAAAATTCTTTCTGTTACTGATTTGTTAATTTTTTGAACAGTTCTTAACTTTTTAAAATTTTTATATTTTGGCCACAGTGAGCAGTCTGCAGGATGTTAGTTCCCTGACCAGGGATTGAATCCACGCCCTTTGATTGGGATTGTATTGGATTATCAGTTCAGACTGAGAGAACTGATAATTTAGGCTTTGTGATTTATTTTGGTCTTCTTTACTGTCTTTCACAACTTCCTTATTATCCATCTTTGTTGGATTTAGTCCTGAGTGCTTGATGCTTGATATGTTTTGATGTTATTTACATACATTATATCTTTAATTTCCCCCATTGTATATAAATTTTTCTTTCAGTCTTGCTAAATCTTTGTAATCCTATGCATTATATATTTCTACATCAAACTTTAGGTTTATATAATATAGAATCATTGTTTTCTTAGCTTGAAGATATTATCTTTATGAAAGGTTCTATTGCTAGCAATGCTTCTTTCCTTAAGTGAAATTTGCTCAGTTGTGTCTGACTCTTTGCGACCTCATGGACTATACAGTCCATGGAATTCTTCAGGGCAGAATACTGGAGTGGGTAGCCATTCCCTTCTCCAGGGAATCTTCCCAACCCAGGGATTGAACCCCAGGTCTGCCGCATTGCAGGTGGATTCTTTACCAGCTGAGCCACCAGGGGAGCCCAAGAATACTGGAGTGGGTAGCCTATCCCTTCTCCAATGGATCTTCCCAACCCAGGAATTGAACCAGGGTCTCCATTGCCGGAGAAGGCAATGGCACCCCACTCCAGCACTCTTGCCTGGAAAATCCCATGGACGGAGGAGCCTGGTGGGCCACAGTCCCTGGGGTTGCTAAGAGTCGGACAGGACTGAGCGACTTCACTTTCATGCATTGGAGAAGGAAATGGCAACTCACTCCAGTGTTCTTGCCTGGAGAATCCCAGGGACGGGGGAGCCTAGTGGGCTGCCGTCTATGGGGTCATAGAGTCGGACACGACTGAAGCGACTTAGCAGCAGCAGCAGCAGCTCCTCCGTTGCAGGTGGATTCTTACCAGCTGAGCTACCAGGGAAGCCCCCTTTCCTTAAAGTCTCCTTTTTTTGTGTGTGTAAGTATAGCTAAACCCAGTTTTCCCTTTGTTAGTACTTGCTTGACATCTTTCTTAATCTGTTTTCCAGATTTTTTGTTTCCTTAAATTTTCAGGTGTGTGTTTCTAACAGTGTGTAGTTGAATTGTTTTCTTCTGGCTGCGCTCTGTGGCTTACAGGATCTTAGTTCCCCAACCAGGGATTGAACAGAGGCCACTGAATTGAAGGTGCTTAATGCTAACCACTATACTACCAGGGAATTCTCTTGAGCTGGAATTTTAAATTTGGGGCTGCTGAGTTGGTATAACTCAGTCACCCTTCAGTTCCATCAAATTACCCCCAGGGCAGATGCCAACCCAGATATTGAACTGGACTCTGAATCTCAGTTTTCTTTTATGTCTCAGGGGATTTGATTTTGATAATAGCTCATTGTCTGTTTAGGTCTTTGCTTTGAAGAGAATTTTAAATATTTTATTTAGCTTTTTAAGTTGTCTTCAGTATGACTGGTGATTTGAATTATTGGATGTTGTTGGAAGTATTTTAACCTTTGAGTTTTCTGCTTAGGATTCTATGATAAAATTTTGTCTGTTCTCATTCTTTCCAGCTAAAAATTAGAATTAAATAGGGAGACTTTAGTGAGTGTTGCCTTGGGTTATGGAATTGGGGTTAGGGATGTAATATGAATCGATGTGTTAGAGGTGAAGATATAACTGTAAAATATTAATGTGAAATTTGTCAGTCACATGCATTTTTGTGACTTTATCCTGAGATGAAAGCTGCTTTAACTTATCTGATACACTCCCATTAGTTTTATAGTGAACTGCAAGAAGGCTTGTTCCTTCTCTTGCTAGGTTGAGAAGCATCAGAATAAAGAATGGATGCAGGAGGGAGTTCTCTGGTCGTACAGTGGTTAGGACTTGGCAGTTTCACTGTTGGGGGCCTGCGTTGGATCCCTGGTCGGGGAACTACAGATCCCACAAACTGTGTGGCAGTCAGTAAATAGATACATAAATCTTTAAAAAATGGATGGAGGAGAAACGTGCAACAGTGTTGGAATGAAAACCAGGGATGAAGGATCCTCAACAAACTTTGAAGCTCCTTGAAACTGCCATTTCATACCAGTGTGATGATCTGAAATATTTTATAATGTATTTTAAAAATCTTAGCTCTGTTCAAGGTTGGATGAAAATGCAAGATAAATTCGAACTCTAAAGAAATCTTGAGTGACTCTTGGGTCTGCCCACTGGGTGACAAAAGGACTAATGTTAAAAATAGGCTGCTGAAACATTAGGATGAAAAGAATTTAGAAAAAAATTTCTAACTGATTTGAATGTGTGGGAAAGGTTAAAATCCGAGACGTACTAGATAAACTAGGAGTTAACATTTTTCATTGGGAGGAGGACATGATTAACCTAAATTTATGCATAGGTATCATGGTATAAAGATCACTTGATTCTTTTTTTAATACACGTTATCCCCTGGAGCCCTGTTTCTTTCTCTCTTCATCTCCTGCTTCCATTCCTCCTTTTTCTTCTTGCTTAACTGATTCAGGCACTGCTGGGGTGTTGCAAATGGGTGTTCAGACCTCAGTGGCTTGATGTTAAGTACAATGAGATTAACGAGTTATATTTTTTCTTAAAATGTTCACTTAGAAAAAAGTATAATCTCTATTTCTTTTCTCTCATTTCATCTCTAGGCCTCTGGGAATTTATGCAATTCAGTAGTCCTCCCAGTCCACATGCTCTTTGTTGTCGTGAGTTGCTCAGTCATGTCTGACTCTCTGTGACCCCATGGACTGTAGCCGCCAGGTTCCTCTGTCCATGGGATTCTCCAGGCCAGAATACTGGAGTGGGTAACCTTTCCCTTCTCTAGGGGATCTTCCCAACCCAGGGACTGAACCCAGGTCTCCCACATTGCAAGCAGATTCTTTTCTAGCTGAGCCACCAGGGAAGTAGGTCTGTATAAATGCTTTATCACAGGGCATAAAAATTGGCTGTAATTGCCCTTATTAATTGGTATAGTTCTGACTTAAGCTTTTCTCACTTTTGAAATGTTTACTTTTCTCTCATTTGCAATGAACGAACTGTAAATTGTTCTCATTGCTGAAGTCACTGCCGTCTTTGATTTCTATTAACAGATCTTCATAAAGTAAATATGAATTCTGTATGAATTTATTTTTGGAAATCTATAAATCAATCAATATTTGACTTTTAATGTTCATAAAATTGAATGTTTTACTTATTCTTTGAAGCTGTAACTTGAGTATAGTAGAATTTGATTGCTTAGAAATTTTCTAATTTCTAATGTGAGTTTGAAAGAAAAAATGTGGTATGATTTATGCTGTGATCTCATGAAAAATTAATTCAAATGGGTATTTTTGTCAAGATATGTGCAAAACTTTAAAACTAAATTTTTAAGTATACAGTATCTAACAGCATTCTTTGTTCAGTTGATTCAGGAAATAGTGACAGAATGATTTATATTTGAGTTAAAATAATGCCCTAAATTGTGTTAAAAAAAAACAACAACAAACACACCCCCACAAAAACAAGCAAACCCTGATCTACATTAGTTAGTGATGATTTTGCTAAGAAAATCAGGCTGAATGTTTGAATCATCTGATTTTGTTATTTAGGACTCTGGGTTGCTGGTAATAGAAACTGAATTAGAGAGCTTAAATAACCAAAAAGAAAGGGATGGCTTTATTGGCAGAATACTGGAGCGGCTCACATGATTGAAGAACTGTGGCAGGCAGCTTGGGGCCCCTGAGGACTGGGAGTGCCTAAGCTATTCTGTTTGCACCTCTCTAGGCACTGGTGTGATTCTCCCAGGTTTCTCCTGGTTCATGGCTGCGTAGTCCAAAGTCTCTTGTTAGCTGTCTCAGTAATATTTTCCATGGTGCCTGCCCATTGGCCAAAAAAACAGCCCCGTTTCTTAAGTAGATAAGACCAAACAACCTAAGTATTTATTTCCTGACAGTTTACTTGTTTGAAAAATTGATTCACGCAATTTGAAGGAGAATATTTTGATTTTCCGTGTATGTGGCTGTTGGATACGGCACAGATTCTCAAGCCTTAGAATCAGGTCAGGCATTATACCTCTATTTCCTGTTCCACACTGATTGTTACATGGTGCTTGCTTTTTATCATAGCAGCTGCTAAATCTCCTGCTTCTTAAAGAAATGATGTCACTGAAAGGAATGTTTTGTGAGTTAATGATGAAATTATGAATGACCTCAGATAGTCATTTGTGTGGTCTACTAGATGTCAGTTATTGCTGTTTCCTTAAAAACTCAAAACCATTCTTACTGTTTTGAACTCACTGTGGTAGGTCCAGGGTGAATTGGTGAACTGATTGTCGTTGAAGACGATTCTCATTGGTTCCCCCTTGGATCACGGGGTTGACGGAATAGGCTATGACTCAATTAACCTGGGTTACTCACCCAACCCCTGTGCTTAGAAGGGCATAATATTCCATTGTATGGCTATCAGTTTCCTTATTTCCAATTGTTTAAAAATTGTAAACAGGGCATAAATTAACATCTTGTATATCATTGACTGTTTCTATAGCATATAGATTGTGTTAAGTCTCACAACACTTGAAAAAAGTTTTTCTGAAATTAAAAACATGATTATTTGTGATTTAAAATTATCTGAGTAATTGAGGATCAGAGACCTAAACCTGAGGGCTGGAACTGTGACACTCTTAGAAGAAAACATAGGGGAAAGGTTTCGTGACGTTGCGTTCGGCCCTGATTTCTCTGGTATGACGTCAGAAACACAGGCAGCAAAAGAAAGAACCAGGAAACACTATCAACAGAGGGAAAGACAACCTAAAGAATTAGAGAAAATATTGGTAAATTATGTCTGATAAAGGATTAATAGCTAGATTATATAGAGGATCACAACACCGTAATACAACCCAACTAGAAATGGGCAAAGGATTTGAATAGACATTTTCCCAAACAGGTTACACAGATGGCCAGTAAGCACAGGAAAAGAGGTGAGTATAACTGATCATTAGGGAAGTGCGAATCAAAACCTCAAGAAGCCACTTCATACCCATTATTAGGATAGCTGTCGTCAAAAATTGGAACGGTATTGATGCAGATTTGGAGAAATTAGAACCCCGGTACATTGCTGATGGGAATGTGAAATAGTATAGCTGCTGTGGAAAACAATCTGGTGGTTCCTTAAAATATTAAACAGAATCATAATAGGATCCAAGAATTCCGTTCCTTAGGCATCTACCCAAAGAAGGTAAATCAGGGACTCCTGACAGGTGTTTGCACATCAGTGTTCATAGCACTATTCATAGGAGCTGCAAGGTAGCACAGCCTGAATGTTCACCAGTGGATGAGTGTATAAACAATGTGGTGTGTATGACAGAGGGAAATGCTCAGTATAAGTTAGCTGCTCGTAAAAAAATGCTTAACAGCTGCCACAACTGACGCATTAATGTGAGATTGTATTTGTTTTGAGAGTATTTTGTCACCTTGTTCTTTCCGTCACTTAAATTATTTTTTTAAAAAGTTGGACTTAATTGTTCCAGGTAGTATCCCAGATAGTACTTCTATATTTTTTGACTCTGTAGAGTCAACTGTGCGTGTGGGTGCAGTACTGTTGAGAGGATCTTTGCCAATTATTAGAAAGCATTAAATGTATATGATGGAAAAATTATCTTGGCTTCAGATGGGAAGAAACAGTTTTATAATCTCACCTTTGTCAAGAAAAAGTTGAGAAAAAGAAAGGGAGTCCAATTTTGGGGGTAGAAGCAAAATTATTACACAAAGAATGGAACATGAAAAGGATGCATTAGGAGTGGCTTGATCAAAGAGTCCGACTTGTACAGTATTATCAGTGATACCTCAAGCCTCTTTAGGAAGATTATTTGTGCTTTAAGAGGCATTTCATTGATGGATCAGAACATTTTGAGTAGCTCTTGAGGAAACTTGCCTCTGTATTTGAGAGAGTGAAGGAGAAAGAGGGGAGGGGAGTGAGAAAATTGGGGGAGGGAAAGAAGTAGACCTAGGCAAAAGAGAATAAATGTTAAATCCTGTATACTTGGAAAAATGCAGTGGAAGTTTAGTGGTTTGGATTATTAGTGAAGCTCTAGGGATCTGGTTGGTGGAGAAAGGGCCAGCCTGGGTATAGGAAGTAGCATAAACAATGGCAAGGAATTTGGAATGAACATAGAATGTCCTTGAGGGGAAGAATACGATATTCGTTTGGGGGAGACCTTGTCATTCAGAAGGAAGATCCTCATTTTGGGGAGGCCTTGTTGAGAGGTATGCACTAGATCTTGACAAGTACTGGGAGAGTGTCCTGAGAGTTGAGAGCGTGTGGAGAACGGTTAATATTGCTTGGCTCAGTCAGTCATTTCTTCTTGGTTAGCCTCAAGTGCCTCCAACTAAAATTTTTGCTTCAGCAAAATCACATTACTTTAAAAAAAAATCTTTGGACTTAGAAAGTTTATAATGAATAATGGAAACTTATACATCTGTCAGTCCCAGGGGTTTCTTCTGTATGAAGAAAGGCAGGTAGAAATGTTGGATTTATGGTAAGAACTAGAATTAGAGGTTTTAAATGGGCATGGGTGTGCTTGAAACGTTTATTCATTGGGTAGGTAATAGAAGGCTCTGGTTAATTTCTTGTATTGATTTAAATTGTTTTTTTTTTTTTTAATCCAGAAAGCAGTCATTGAGCATCTTTCTTGTCTTCATCAGAATTAGTATTCATTGAACACTGATTAGAAAACGTATTGATGTTATCTCCATTTTACAGATGAGGAGACTGAGTGAACTTCCCAAAGTGATTCAAATAGGTTTGGAGCCAAAATTCACATCCAAAATGGTCTGATTCCAGAACCTGTGTTCTTACCTAGTAATTTGTATCGTAATGCATCTTGTTAACAGGTTGTGTATGGCCTTTGAGTTCAGATGTTCAGTAGGAAAATTACCTATGTAGCTAATCATAGTCTAGACAAATAGAAATGTAAATAATTATAATAGCATGTAATGAGCTCTGTTATAAAATAGAGCTATGTTGAAACTGTACATTGAACTCTGAAGGGAAAACTTTCATAGTGAAATTACTGTTTTCAAACCAGATATTGAAGGATATGTAGTAAAGTGAAAGTTGCTCAGTCATGTCCAACTTTGCAACCCCATGGATCTATAGTCCATGGGTTTCTACAGTCCATGGGATTCTCCAGGCCAGAATACTGGAGTGAGTAGCCTTTCCATACTTCTCCAGGGGATCTTCCCAACCTAGGGATTGAACCCAGGTCTCCCACATTGCATCGTCAGATTTTTCACCAGCTGAGCCACCAGGGAAGCCCAAGAGTACTGGAGTAGGTAGCCTATCCCCCTTCTCCAGCAGATCTTCCGGACCCAGGAATTGAACCAGGGTCTCCTCCATTGCAGGCGGATTCTTTATCAGCTGAGCTGCAAGGGAGGCCTGGAAGGATATGTAGGAGTTATCCAAAAGGATTAGGTGGTATGTGTAAACGAGGCAGATGTAGTAGCAGTGACAGAAACTCATGCATGAAGGATTTTCAAGAAGCCTCAAGTTGTTCATTCTGGGCATGTATGCGGTCGGACATATCTTTTTTGAGAGGGACATTTTATTAAAATGTCTGTTGATAGGATGGTTATGCCAGGTAATGTTTGAAAGAGGAATTGACCAGAATCATTTCTTAGCTGGTTATTTTGTTTCTTCAGTAATAGGTCTAAATAAATTTAATTCAACAAATGCTTGAGAACCAGTTTGCTAGACCAGTACTGGTGGCGTGAAATGGAAAGATGAAAATTGTGCATTTCAGAGAAAGCAGTGGGAGATGGTGGCAGGTGCTGTTGGAAATAGTGTCCGATAGTTTCCAGCCTTGAAGACCTAGGCTGACCAAGACTCCCAGTGGAATGTTAAGAAAGAAGGTACGGTGTGGAGAGGGGAGGGAGGCCAGTGGCGGCTTCTGCTGGGAATGCGTGGGTTGGAAGCGCTACTGTGGCAGTCCGGAAGTAGGACCGGTGTTCTGCTGCTGCGCCAGCATCGCTGTCGGGACTGGGGAAGTGGCGGAAGCTTTCAGGCAGCAGCAGAAACCTTGAGAGAAGCTGTCGTTTCTGTCGGGGAGGACTGGATGTTTGAGGCCCTGTTCATGCCTGCTTTGAGTGGATTCAGACTTTTAATGGACTGGAAAAGGAGGTCTTATGAAGCAGAATGAGAATAAAGCAACTCGAAAGACAGGTAAGTAGCAGTTTGTATTAAGAAGGATTTGAATTAGGATATAGTGAGATATGAGAGCTTCCCGGGTGGCTCAGTGGTGAAGAATCTGCCTACCAGTGCAGGAGATCCAGGAGACACGGGTTCAGTCCTTGGGTTGGAAAGATCCCCTGAAGTGGGAAATGGCAGCCCTCTCCAGTATTGCCTGGAAAACTCCCTGGACCGAGGCGCCTGTGGGCTGCAGCCCGTGGGCCGCACGGAGTCAGACATGATGAACACACATGCGCGTGCTAGTGCGTGTCTCCCAGATGCCTCCTTAGACACTCCTTACATGATGTGTTTTTTTTGCAGTATCTGTATACCAAATGGTAATTCATCATAAGATCAAGTTTTTTTTTCCTTCTTCGGTGATGTGTAAGTTTAATTATGTACCTTGAACTCAACGGCATTTCAGAGTCAATAGAATGAAGGGTGTTTTTTCCGTGTTCATTAGCACAAGTATATTTTTTTTAAAGGCATTTATGTTACATTTAAATAATCTCACATATCACCAATAGTATGTATACCATACCATGGAAACAATTGAAAAAATACCTATATATTGTAGAATGTAAGTTTTATGTTAGATGTTGATGTTGTTCAGTCACTAAGTCATATCCAACTCTGCAACTCCAAGGACTGCATCATGCCAGGCTTCCCTGTCCTTCACTGTCTCCCACACTTTGCTCAGACTCATGTCCTTTTGAGTCGGTGATGCCATCCAACGATCTCATCCTCTGCTACCCGCTTCTCCTCCTGCCCTCAATCTTCTCCAGCATCAGGGTCTATCCAGTGAGTCAGCTCTTTGCATCTGGTGGCCAAAGTATTAGAACTTCAACATCAGTCCTTCCAATGAGTATTCAAGGTTGATTAGGATTGACTGGTTTGATTTCCATAAAGAAGTGCTTTATGGTCCAACTCTCACATCCATACGTGACTACTGGAAAAGCCATAGCTTAGACTATATGGACCTTTGTTGGCAAAGTGATGTCCCGTTTTAATGTACTGTCTAGGTTTGTCATAGTTTTTCTTCCAGGGAGCAAACATCTTTTAATATCATGGCTCCAGTCACCATCTGCAGTGGTTTTGAAGCCCAGGAAAATGAAATCAGTCAGTTTCCATGTTTCCCCCATCTATTTGCCATAAGTGATAGGACTGGAAGCCATGATCGTAGTTTTTTGCAAGTTGAGTTTTAAGTGAGCTTTTTCACTCTTCTCTTTCACCTTCATCAAGAAACTCTTTAGTTCCTCTTCACTTTCTGCCAGTAGAGTGGTATCATCTGCATATCTGAGGTTGTTGATATTTTTCCTGGCAGTCTTGATTCCAGGTTGTGATTCATCAAGCCCAACATATTGCATGATGTGTACTCAGCATGTAAGTTAAGTAAGCAGGGTGATAATGTATAGCCTTGATGTACTCCTTTCCCAATTTGGAACCAGTCCATTGTTCCATGTCCAGTTCTAACTGTTGATTCTTCACCTGCATACAGGTTTCTCAGGAGACTAAGGTGGTCTGGAATTCCCATCCCTTTAAGAGTTTTCCACAGTTTGTTGTGATCCACACAGTCAAAAGCTTTAGTGTAGTCACTGAAGCAGAGGTAGATTTTTTTGTGTGTGGAATTCCCTTTGTTTTTTCTATGATCCGGCAGATGTTGGCCATTTGATCTCTGGCTAGGTTAGATGTTGAAGAGGACATCAGTAGAAAAGTGTAAACTCTTCCCAAGGTCTTTATATTTCTTTGCATTTTAGCATATGTGTGTCCTGGGTAAAAATGAAAGTAGTACAGGATACGTTGTCCATTCATTCGTAGGCCTGATATTTACCAGAGAGCTTGGGTGATGCATTATCTCTTAGACCTTTATTAGACCTCAGTTTCACTGAACTTTAGTTCCTTTAGTTTCATGTTGGAAAATGCAAGAAACATGAGTGGCTCAGATTGATCTTGAAGGTGTGGTATTATTCTTAGTAGTTATGTTCACATGCTTATTGGAAACTTGAGAATTCCAGTTACTTGTCTGTGGATCCCCCCCCCCCCCCATCATGCAGCATGCAGAACTTAGTTTCCAACCAGGGATGGATCCTGTGTCCCTTGCAGTGAAAGCTCAGAGTCTTAACCACTGGACCACTAGTGGAGTCCTAGTACTTATGATGTATAAGCAATATACTTAGACTCCCCAGTGTGTCTAGAATAGGTTGATATTAGGCTGTATGTTTCAGCAGTTTTTAATTTTATTTTAGATAACTATTTTACTAATACCTGTATTTTAATGTGTTTTGTATAAATATAAGTAATTTAGCCAATGTGCTGTTTTAAAAAGCCCCCATCCCCTTTTCTGATTAATGGGTTAAGCGAAATGATAGCTTAAGAATTCTTAAAATTCATGGTTTGGTTTGTCTTCAGTTTGAACCTATGACTTGTCTAAGGTTTTTAGAGTGGTTAAGTGCAGTTATTTAAGGAGAATCCTCTTTACTTAAGACAACTTTATTTCTTATTAGCTTAGGACTTTTGCTCTCCTTTTAAGTAAAGCATTTTCTGAATTCTGCTTTTTGACTTTAGCTGAAAAAGTTTTTTCTCCCTATATATATTTCAATGGCAGTTACATGTTTCCTTCTGTTTACATGAAATTAATGTTACTAGTTTAAAAGGGTGGGTTGTTTTCTGGGCATCTGTTGAATTGTATTGGTCCTAAAAGGATTCTTAAGAAGATGGTGTTCTGGTCTTTTGGCTATTTAATAATTGAGGAGTACTGCTTTAAAAGAGTGGGTATTTGAGCTCACCATTTAAAATAGAGCCCATGTTGTCGTGTGTGGTTGGTTATAAGAGGTTATTTGGGTCTTCACTGGCTTGTTTTCAAAAATATGAGTAGCCCCCTGCCTAATTGCCAGAATATCACTTGTAGCTCAGATGATAAAGAATCCGCCTGCAATATGGGAGACTTGGGTTTGATTCCTGGGTTGGGAAGATCCCCTGGAGGAAAGCATGGCAACCCACTCCAGTATTCTTGCCTGGAGAATCCCCGTGGACGGAGGAGCCTGGTGAGCTCCAGTCCATGGGGTTGCAAAGAGTGAGACACAACTGAGCAGCTCGGCACAGCACACATAACTGGGCCAGGGTGAGAGTGGGTTCTTTTTGTTGTGCATATAGCCTCTACTCTTGAAATTTTGTCTCTCTCCTCTGAATGTGCCTGTTGGCTATCTGGGGTTGGACAGTTTATAATCGAGATGACAGTTAAAATCTGTTTCTTCTCTTTATTGTTGTATGCTTAAAGGGTGGATTTGCATTTTCATTCAGCTTTCTGGTCCTTGTCCATTTTGTTGCCTATTACTCTGCATAAAGCTAAGTAGAGGGAACCACAACTTTTCTGAAGAATCTGTTTGTAGATGGAGAGAAGACCATTAATATTCCTATATATTATTGATAAACTAATAAGCAGTATACAGATTAGCTAGGTTTGGAATGCTGATAGCTATTTTTTGAGTGTAGTTTAATTCCAAATTTTTCTAGAATTGGTTTTGAACATCTCAAGTACCTAGGCCTAATAGGAAAATCATGTCATTTATACATGGGCGAACTCTTGATTTCTATGGTAAGTTGACCTTCAAACTAAGTTGCTGTCTTCCTAGAAAAGAAACCTCTTATCCAGCTTGAGGGCAGAGGATTGGTATAAAAAGGGTGGGGTTTGGAGAGTGTTCTTGCGCTTTTAGGGCAGGGTCCAGAAGCAAAGCATATTGGAATAAACAGTGTGAATTTGCAGATTTCAAAATGATATTGGTAGTTGAATTTTGCATAATATTTTAGTTGCCTTTACCAAAAGTAAGGTTTTGTTCTTTGCTACCTATCTCATGATTAGTGGTCTTTTTCTGTTGGAGTACATAAGAAATTGGAGCTCATAATTTAAGCCTTATTAAAACTTTTGAGAACCTATTGTAAAACTGCTCATCTTCATAGGTAGGAGTTGGTTATTTCAGTGTTTTGTCCAAGAAAATGCAGTTATAATTTTATTCTTCGACTTGTAGGAGGCATGGTCAGAGTCTGCAGGCTCTGTTGAGATAATCATATGATGTTTTAAGTGGGGCAGAAGTCATTATAAGGTTATAATTAGGAAATTTTAAGTTTCCTTGAGGTATGAATTTCCTGAGTAGGAATCTTTTTTAAAAAATAGAACATGTGTCCTATGATTGCCCATGAGAACTTCAGTTTGGGACAGTGTAGGGAGAAGGGGGGACTGGGGGAAACAAAATTACTTCTTTCCTCTTCACTAAAAGTTAACTGAGAGCAAGTGGCAGGACATAAATGAGTGTGCAGGAATTGACCTTCTCTTATTAATTTCCCAAAGGTAGGCCTTGGAACTAGTCAAAGAAACAAAAGTCAAGAAACATTTTTCCAACACCGGAGCTGCTCTTTCTGATCTTTCCATAGCAGTTATAAATATTGAACTACCCCTGGCACTTAGATAAAATGATCTTGTGTGGCTTTCAATTAATTTCTAGTGATCTGAATGCCTGGACTTTCTCTGTCGATAACCAAAACTTAAGTATTTGTTTTCTGATAGTTTTTTATTTCTTGGGTGTTAGGGAACGTCTCTCCATTTACCATAGTGAACCTAAATGTTGCCTCACAAAGCTAAATTTAAAATTCTTAATTTCAGTAGTAAAATAATACTTGCCTTGTGATTTTAGGTGGAGGATAGAGAGTCAGAAGATAACATTACAAATTACTCATAGAAATTTATAATCCTATTAATAATTTAATATATCTGAGTTAGTAGTATGAAGTGGATGTTTTCTTTATGGAAGTGATTGTAGAGCAAGTCAAAACATTAAAACAATTCTTGAGGTTATTTTTACCCTTTTTAGTAGACTGCATTATGCCTTCAGTTTTAATCTTTTCTGGTCACCACCAGAAAATGCCTTCACTGAACTTTTCAGGTCTGCTGTATCCTTCTACTTTTCTGTATATTCATTCTATTAATTTTTGAGAGTTTGATATTGAAACTCAAACTAAAAATCTTCTACTTAAAAATAATTGTAATAGTGGAACTATATGTAACTTTGTTCTGTATTTTCCAAGTTTCCTGTAAATGTGTTATCATACTTGCATAATTTAAAAAATAAAAGAGGAAAAAAGAAAATGTCTTCACCAAGACATTATGTATGAATTTTAAAAAGATATCATGTATAATTTATGCTTCCCCTCTTCCTATCTTTTGTGTAGGGAATAAGTTTAAAAAGGAAATGCTTGTAAGAAAATAAGTGATTTTAAAAGGTACAAATCAAATTTGCTAAGGTTGATTTGATCACAGTTGATCTTTCTGAGAAGGTGGTCAGGGCTTCCTTTTGCCTTGAGATGTGAAAAGCAAAAAGGTACATCTGAAATGCAGTCAGGTCTTACTATCTAAAAACACTAGAGCACAATTTCTTTGCTTTTGACTTCTCACATTTTGGGGTCCCATTTGGAAAAAGCAGCTGTCAATGTTTGTCACTTAAGTGAAGACAAATGATTCTAAGTATTGATCAGTAACTGAAATTCTGTGTGTTATAGCACCTCCTTTGAGGAATGTATTTGGAACTTTTCCACACTTGGAAAAAAAAAAAAACCTGATAGAATGAACCACACTCTTGTACTACTAATGTATTCATAGAATTATACAAGATTGATATTTGGTTATTATCTGTTGAAACAGAACTTGTTAGCATTGCCATAAATATTGCTGGTTCAAGAGACTTACTGCTCTTTAATACAGAAATTAGATTATAACAGAGTTCATCTGACCATTTCTGGACAACTTACTGGATTTTTGTTTTTCAAGAAGATGGTTGTTTTTTTGCTTAGGAAATGATAATATTTTAACTGCTTATCTGTAGCCTACAGCTGGCAGAGGAATGCATACTCGCATCATGAACTTGTGTCTGGGTCCCTGAAAACACACAGACCTTAATGTTTTTGAAAGAGGTGGGAAAGACATAGAGCATGTTTTAATTTTTTTTAAGTAAATTAATCTCGTTAGGAAGTGTCACTGCACCAGGACACTGACTCAATTTTACATTTAGGTTTTTTTTTTCCTTCACTTTTTTAAAAAACATGATCCTTATAAGCAGGGGGGAAAAGGCTGAGAGCATTCAGCCATGCCTTTTGAACTGTTTCTTGGTTTTTATTTTCATTTATAGTTGACTTCAGCAGCAAAAGTTTTAGAAAGCTTGAGGTTTGGGATATTGTACGGGGAGTAAGACCAAACCACAGTAGTTTTACTCAGCTGATAAGTTTTGGGATTTACTAGTGATTATTCCATGGTGGAGAGATGATTTAATCTCCCCAACATGCCATGGAATCCTAGTTTGGGAAGGTCGTGTCATACATCAGATAATCAAAGTTACTAGGCTTAAATGAGGAATACTGGGAAACTGAAGAGCTTACCCAAAGTGGTAGCAGTTGTAAAGTCACTTATTAAAAATTACCATCTCTTAATTATTTTGCCTCCACAGTCAAGTTTTACTGTCAGTGTTTCTTACTGTGCAATACACGTGTAAGAAAAGCCATTTCTTTCACATACAGTAAAATAAAAGATTCTTTTAAAATTGCTCAATGTTGTCTTCTTAAAGTTTTGAACTCTCAATTATTCTTACATTTGAAAGTGAGACAGGTCTGTGGGGAAAAAAAAATTTTTTTTCTTTTGCAGTGAAAACATACTGTAGCCCCCAAAATGCTGCTTTAGCAACCCTTTCTTCCCCTGAATCCCACCCCCCACCCATATTATAGGAGGACTGACTTGAGTCTCTAAGTTTTCCTTGTGTATTTGGTTTAATCTAATTGGTTTTTGTAGTTTAGCTTTCCTTATTTTATTACAGAAATGGTCCACATTGGTGTGGCTCTTTGCCCTTGCTGAAGCTGGTATAGTAGTGGCCTCAGATGACGACAGACTGTTACAGGTGTTCATTCCTCATTAGCCTTCTCGGGGCCTCCATGCCCTTCCTCATAATAATTTTCTCATTATCTTCCTGAAGGACCTTGTGTACGGTGATGACTTGTATTTTAGTATTTAATAATCAAGTATGTCTATTTTTTGTTTAGTTTCCTCTTAAAATAGATAAAATTCAATCCGTAGTATATTACATGATTGTAAACAATTTACCCTCTTACATCAGGTAACTTCCGAAAGTCCCCCTCGCCCCTTTTAACCACTCCTTCTCAGATGGAACGTAAAAGTGACCATGATTAACTCTTACTCCACATTGCTGCCCAGGTGGTTCATCAGTGCCGTTCCTCAGTGCTTAATGTGCTTAAGAATCCATGTTCTTAGACGCGTTAGGTTATTGCTTAGATTTAACATAACCACTTTACATTCTGCCTCTTCAAACGCATGGCTGGTATCGCAGGATACTGTCAGGCTTCATGAGACAGTAGCTTGTGGCACCAGAGAGCTTCTTTCAGACTTCCTCTGCGTGGCCTTCATCAGGCAGAGAGTCTGAAGAGCCATGGGCAGTTTTACGCTTTGGCTGGCAGTGTTTCACAGTGGCATACTTGTTTCCAACTAAGGGGGTGCTTGGTTGTGGTACGAGGAGTCATTGCTGGCCTTGAAGCAGCCCTGCCTGAGCCTTTTGTTGAGTCATCCTGTTTGGTCCATGTCTTGGAGCTTTACACCTCTGCAACCTTTACAGACTTTGCTATTAACGGACTTATCCTATCTTTGACAGAATAAATTACCAAGTAATTTCTGAAACTATGTCAGATGATTCTTTGCAGTAGATAGTAATTTCTTTGAAATAAATGGAACACCATCAATTCATTCTTACCCCTAGATTTGATCTGTCTCCTGAATCTAATCCCATTTTACCCCTAATTGCTGGCTGGACATATATTTATTTGTGAGGCCACCTTTAAAGCCAGTATATCCTATCTGGTGTTGCTTCCTTGGAAGCTGCTCTTCGGTTCTTAAGACCATTCTTTTTCTGCTCACCACAGGGCTTAGAATTTTGCAGTTATCTTTGCCAACTTGCTCTGCCTCCTTTTCTCATTCCTAATTAATTACCAAGCTTAAGCAATTAACATTTTCCACTCACTCTGGTGGTGCCTCTGCGTTTTTACTATCGTTAAGATACTGGGCCCTTAGCAGTTCGTATCTGAACTCCTAGTCTGGAAATATCGTATGTGACTTTTCCCCTCCAGACCATCCTGCTTGCTGCTTTCTCATGCGACCACTCTGTTGTTAGTATTCTCCTGCCCAGGAAGCTTCTGGTTTTGTGCCATCGAGTGAAATCTGAACTCCCTAGCCTGGCATTCAAGGCCCGCAGTGTGTGCTGTCCTTTTAGTCTCATTTCCCTGAAGATGCTTGGTATTCTGCCCTACTCTCTGTTGCTCAAAAATGTGTCCTCTTCCCACTGTGGCATTAGTATCCATCCTCACTTGGCTAACCTCCCCTCTTATTTAAATTCAACCTAATCTGTAAGACTTAAGTCGTTCTCCGCCTCCTGTGAAGCCTCCCTGGTTGTCTCTTTCTCGGAACTCTGAGCACTTGCATGTCACTGCAGTGACCCCAGAAGTATCAGAGTACTGCAACCTTTACAGTGAAATGTCTCGTCGTTCTTGCATTTAGTACTTACGTGGAATGTGCCATCATATACTAATATATTGTCTTATCTGGTTGTTTTTTAACAGCTAAGACAAAGAGACCCAGCATCTGTTCTTTTTGACAAATGTTTTCTTATTATCCTGAATAAGTCCATAGATGATACAGTGTACCTACAGACATAATTTTAAAAAGTCAATAATAACCTTACTGTAGTATAAAGGAAAAATGAAAATAATTGTAATTTGTATTTCAGTTTTCAAATACTAAGCAAAAATTATGCTTTAGCAAGAAAAGTTCCTGCAGATTTAAAACCTTTAAACTTTGTGCTCTACTGTGTTGTGCCTCATTAAACAACAGAACCAGTATTGATAGTAGTGCGATTTGTATCTCAAGTTGCAAATTATGAATAGCCTTAGTTCCTGTATAGCATGGTAATGTGGCCCAGCCTGAGTTGTAAAATTTAAAAGTTACTGGGAGACAAAAATACTACTTGTAAAGTAGTTAGAACATTTTATATCGACATATTTAGCCTCCTCTTATATGGTTCTTGTATAAAAATGTTTTCAGAGATTATGGGAATAATGCAAAATGTTGACTGACTCCTTGATTTTAGGACTTTGATATTTTGTGCAGGGTTGTTCGTATATGTGACTTTATGTCACATGAATAGCTCGAAAGGATAAGTTGCCTGCAAATACTAAGAGAAGTCTTTACAGAGGAGACCTGCCTGCAGTGTGGGAGACCTGGGTTTGATTCCTAGATGGGAAGATTCCCCTGGAGGCGGAAGTGGCCACCCACTCCAGTATTGTTGGCCTGGGAAATCCCATGGACAGAGGAGCCTGGGGGGCTACGGTCCATGGGGTAGCTAGAGTCAGACATGACTTAATGATTAAACAGTAGTTTGACAGGTCTTTTAGCTTAAGGGTCAGATGTTGCCTCTCTGTGACAAGAGTTTTTTGTGTTTCGACTACACTTTCCCCTTCTGATCCTTTTTTCTTACACCAAAAAGATCCCTTGGTAGAGCAGCCAATAATGTGTACAGATTACCTTCAACTGCCGAGTCCAAGTCTAAATCTCCTGTGATTTTCTTAATTTTTGAAAGTACCTGTTCCTTTAGTGGCAAAGATTTACCTGAGAAGCCATCAAAAATGATACTTGATTGACAGAGCAAAACTCTTAAAGAGGAATATTTGTAGGTTCTGGGAAAGTTCTGTCTGTATGGTTCCACAGTTTCTAAAGGCGTGTTAAGGCCCGAATTGGCCCATTTTGCACAATTGAATATTCTAAAATGTGGTTGACTAAGAAGTTCACATTGTAGCAATTTAAAAAATAATGTATTGTCATGGCATCCAGCTTGAATAGAAAAAGTCTATTGGGAAAATCTAAGTGGCTTAACTGGATACTTAGGATATTTGTCATTGTTAAACTACTGGTTTTTCTTCTGCAGATTTTCTTGTGAAACCTTCAAATAGAAAAAGTTCTTCAGACAAACTTTATTTGGTAAGTTTGTACCCGCTACCCTTCACCCCCTACTACACTCTGCTGTTTTGAGGCAGCAAAAGACAATTGACAGATTAATTTGGGGGCCCTGTTTGTCTGTGGGCATTTAAGTGAACTCTTGTATGTTCACTTTAATGTTAAATCTTAAAATTTGGTGGTCTCTCCCCACCATCAGGACTCCAGCCATTGCCATAGTATAATACACTATGCCTAGAAACTTGTATTAACGTTGAGATTAAATGAGTTGTAGCCTTAATCATTTGTTTAAAATAGTTTTAAACGTGATCTTTTAAATTGCAACTTGATTCTTTCTTTGAGTTTTCTTAAATTGTTAAATCTTTTTGAAAATCAAGGCCTTGTTACTAGACTTCAGTTCAGTCTCTCAGTCGTGTCCGACTCTTTGCTACCCCATGAACTGCAGCACACCAGGCCTCCCTGTCCATCACCAATACCTGGAGTTTACCCAAACTCATGTCCATTGAGTCAGTGATGCCATCCAACCATCTCATCCTCTGTCATCCCTTTCTCCTCCTGCCTTCAGTCTTTCCCAGCATTAGGGTCTTTTCCAGTGAGTCAGTTCTTCACACCAGCTGGCCAAAATATTGGAGTTTCGGCTTCAACATCAGTCCTTCCAATGAACACTCAGGACTGATCTCCTTTAGGATGGACTGGTTGGATCTCCTTGCAGTCCCAGGGACTCTGAAGAGTCTTCTCCAACACCACAGTTCAAAAGCATCAATTCTTCAGTGCTCAGCTTTCTTCACAGTCCAACTCTCACATCCATACATGACTGCTGGGAAAACCAATAGCCTTGACTAGACGGACCTTAGTCGGCAAAGTGATGTCTCTGCTTTTGAATATGTTATCTAGGTTGGTCATAACTTTTCTTCCAAGGGGTAAACGTCTTTTAATTTCATGGCTGCATTCACCAATTGCAGTTATTTTGGAGCCCCCCCAAAATAAAGTCTGACACTGTTTCCACTGTTTCCCCATCTATTTCCCATGAAGTGATGGGACTGGATGCCATGAGCTTCATTTTCTGAATGTTGAGCTTTAAGCCAACTTTTTCGCTCTCCTCTTTCACTTTCACCAAGAGCCTTTTTAGCTCCTCTTCACTTTCTGCCATAAGGGTGGTGTCATCTGCATACCTGAGGTTATTGATATTTCTCCATGCAGTCTTGATTCCAGCTTGTGTTTCTTCCACTCCAGCGTTTCTCATGATGTACTCTGCATATAAGTCAAATAAGCAGGGTGACAATATACAGCCTTGACGTACTCCTTTTCCTATTTGGAATCAGTCTGTTGTTCCATGTCCAGTTCTAACTGTTGCTTCCTGACCTGCATAGGTCAGGATTTCTCAAGAGGCAGGTTAGGTGGTCTGGTATTCCCATCTCTTTCAGAATTTTCCACAGTATATTGTGATCCACACAGTCAAAGGCTTTGGCATAGTCAATAAAGCAGAAGTAGATGTTTTTCTGGAACTCTCTTGCTTTTTTGATCCAGCAGATGTTGGCAATTTGATCTCTGGTTCCTCTGCCTTTTCTAAA